>JAPYMA010000582.1:0-155857 GCA_035041965.1 Anisakis pegreffii | reverse complement strand
GTATTGATTGCTCTAAAGTGATCAAAAAGTGATTGCTCTAAATTTGTATGAATGAGCGCGACTGCGCTATCGAATTGAGATAGATCTAAATAAACGGCTATAGCTCCTCAGGAAAGCAAAAGCGCTCAACAAAATATATGTCACTGTGAATGATGAGATCCAGTTGGATCGACTGGTGAAAAAAAATTCATATGTTACTGGACAAACTTGAGAAGACGGCATCATTAAAGATGTGCTCACGTCTATTTTTGCTCGCAACAATGCGTGGATTTATTTAATGTCTTCCAACCATTACACTGCAATGAAACCAGCCTTTTTTTCTAAGATGACGGTGGTGAACTTACAATTCGACAATACGATCAAAGTTCACCAATCTTCGAATTGACCATCTTCTCAGGTTTGCCCGGAAACATGCGAATTTCTTTTCACCTTTCGATCCAACAGAACCTCTAGGTTTTGAATATTAAAAATTTAACCGAGCAATTTGGCTTTGTTGAGGAGATATGTGCATTTTATTAATAATATCTCGGGTGACACATTCAAGGCTGACGTCTTCTCAAGTTTGCCCATTAACATTTAAATTTTTTTGCATCAGTCGATCCAGCTGGATCTCCTCATTCAGAGTAACATATATTTTGTTCAGCGGTTTCGCTTTCCTGGTTGTGAGGAGCTATAGCCATTTACTTAGATCTACCTCAATTCGATAGCGCAGTCGCGCACATTCATACAAATTGCTCACTGTAGAGCAATCAATACGTTCACATTAGCAATAGGCGGATTGCGATCTTCGAGCTAACCGTCTTTCAGGTTTGCCCGGAAACATGCGAACGTTCGATCCAGCAGAACGTCCAGATTCAGAAATTTATAAAATTTACTGAGCAATTTAGCTTAGTTGAAGAGATATTCGCATTTTATTAACAAACTCTCGGGTGCCACATTCATTTTTTATAGCGTTCTATCCAGCGGATCATCTACATTCACAAGAATACATATTTTGCTGATTGGTTTAGCTTACGTGATGAGAAAGCTATTCTCTTAAAGGTATCTCAACTAGCACAGTGACGCTATAGCTTTTTCATATTCAAGCTACCGGTATCCTCAGGTTTGCCCAGTAACATATCAATTTATCTATACCATTCGATTCCTCAGAATCTCTAGATTCAGAATATCATATATTTTGTTGAGCGATTCTGCTTACTTTAGGATATATGACTATTTTCCTAAAGCTATCTCGACTAGCGCAGAGGCGCTCATTCTTATACATTGTATGACTCTAGATCAATACATACATTACTATATCGCTGAAGGAGTTATCATATTCAACTCTCCTATATTCCCAGCAAAATGTTATTTCCTGCACATTGTCAGATTCCCTAAATTCTCTGGTTTTAGAAAAGTATACATTTTGTAGGGCAATTCTGCTCATCGTGAGACTGGTAAAATCTCACTGAATGTGGTCTACTTTGGAAGAAAAATCACAGAAGAGATTGATATTTTTATGTCAGTTTTGTTTGATGTACTATGATACAGATTTTAAATAGACAGTGATAATGACGAATTATTGAAACAGTTTCAATACAGCCCTAACCAAGCATCGAAATAGTGTATTGGAACATATTTGCCCCCATATTCTTTTTATTCACATCTTAGAAATCCACTGTGTTCAATTCGGATTTTGTCAATCGTTTCGATGTATGCATGCAAGAATACTTTATATTATTCATCCAGCAGTTTTGTTACATCTTGTCTCAAGTATCTGATTGCTAGAAAGCGATTTGCTCATCAGAGCGATTCGACTGCATAGAAATTAAACATATTGAACATCTCAATTGTACCAGTCGTCTTTCAAGTGCATCTCTTCTTGATTCAGGCTGATTATGATGCCAATGAACAGTATCTTATTATATTGGAACATATTTAACAGAATCAAAGCAATCTGTCTTCATTACTTACAAGAGACTACATGTTCATGCTCTAATCTTCTCTTTGATAATGCAATTTCAATGATACAATGTCAAATAACTGATCAGAGATCAAAACTTTTTACGATGTTGTTTACTCAATACATTGCAATTTCGCAATAGGCGTCTGGATGCACTCTGTCAAAAAACGTCAAACGATCTTCCATGTTTACAATGCTTTAAACACGCACGTG
The DNA here is from genome assembly GCA_035041965.1 of Anisakis pegreffii. Taxonomy (NCBI): domain Eukaryota; kingdom Metazoa; phylum Nematoda; class Chromadorea; order Rhabditida; family Anisakidae; genus Anisakis; species Anisakis pegreffii. The sequence continues at coordinate 153,702 of JAPYMA010000582.1, read as the reverse complement.
CACACCTACGCACGCTCGCATCTGAAGCATGATACTCGAGATTCATGGGACCTTTGCATCTCTACTCTCTCACATATTCCCGTTCTACTTTCTTTCTTACTAGTCATCGCAATACTATTTCGACACTTTTCGACTTGATAACGAAAGCGAACACCCCACCTGTCCGTCGATTTTTAGCCACCATGGTGGCTAAAATCACTTTTAATTAAGTTACAATGATTGTACGATTGTTCAATTTTTTGATATTCATTAGTGTCAGTATACCCAATTTTTTTCTATTTCGACCATTAGCCGGAGGGAACCGAATTTTTCCTGAACTCTGTTCGAAGCAAACAAATAATCCAGAAACTCTGTACAGTCATTCGAATCACCAGGTTTTGAAAATAACGATCTTCGTTGATCACATTCTTATGATTATGACTGTGCACTTTATGAATTTTATCGACCTCTCAATGGTAACATACCAATTGATCATTGGTATGGTACCATTGAGAGATCGATGAATGTTATGAGTGAAATAGTCACGCTGACAGATCATGTCAGCGTGACTATTTCACTCATAACATTCAATTTTCATTCAGTCATCATTCAGGTCTGTCGTGTTGTTTTGCGCGATGAATTGGTGCTGCGTGTGTGATATAATTCATGAGTTTATTCCGTTTATGCTATTTCTGGTATAATTCATCATTCCGCCAGAGATATTCTGGGTTCAAATATCCACCTAATTTTTCAGCTTTATTAGTATCATAGTTTTTAAAGGTCGGTGACTGTATAGATTAATGGAAGATTTAATAAGGGGATAGGTTTCGCTAAAGAGAGAGGTAGGAAAGATCGTCCGATTGCAGTCTTTGAATTCAGTTTCAATACTCGAATGTGGTGATATTTGCAATGTTGATGATTTCTTATAAAATCATCATCGCTATATCAGTATAGAACGTTGATAACGTGTGCGAACAATTCTCATCAATGAGAAATGTGTTATCTGTGTGAATCGTACTGAACTGCATATGATGAAGACTGTGAATTAGTCATTTTTCATCGTTTCAGACGTGTACATTTATGAAGGTGAGCGAGCGAACGAGCCAATTACAGTAGTGGTCATTGGTTGCAATCTCGCTAGTGATTGGTTGATTCATTGGTAATAAACTACAGTAACGTCAATTTAACAAGGTGGGGAATTTGATCATTTTCATGATGATTTAATTTGTTATTTGGTGCTTTGAAATGACTTTATTGTCAATCATTGCCCGATCTAACGTGATTCTAGCTTATGTTCAGTGAGTATGGTATATCGCATGAATATTCAGTGGTAAATGTGTTGATGTAGGCTATCAAATAGTTTGTCGAAATGATGCATAATCTTGTTAGTATTATACCGTTCTTCAATTCTAGATGGAATGTCTGTGGAATGTGTTGGCGTTGACTTCGACCGGCGTTGGAACACGAAGATCGGTGGTCGTTGGTAGTCAGATGGCGTTCGATGCTCGTGGTGTTAAGAGCAACAGTGCCCATGACAAAAGTGACAATAAGGTGCGTAACATCTAATTTATGACATCAGTGTTTAGTACGGCATCAGAATCTACTACGAATACGACAGCAACACATACATAACGATCAAATACGACTCCAAAGCGTGAGGAAGCGCAAGGTTAGGAGTTTCAATTTTGAACTTAGGGACTGCAAAATAAAATTGAGTCGTGGTCAGTGACCACTTTTTGCATGCTTGGTTCTTTTATTCATTCGTTCAATTGTAAATTATATGTTCGTGATTTATATGTTTCTATATGTGATCAATTACTTGTAATTCTTACTTTGTATGTATCCAACCGATTGAGAATAGGTGACAATACAGTGATATTGTCGTGCAGTGTACAGTGACATGAAAGTTATTATTTGCAATCGATATGTGACATGAAGTATTGAAGATGCTTATGTTGCCTCGTATCTTTTAATTGGGGGATTTTTTTTAGTGCTTTTCAATTCGTTTGTTAATGTTGTTGCATTGTTAACGTTGCATTAGTGTTACTAGCGTTCGGTGTGATGTATTTTGGTCACTGTATTGTCACATGCTGAGAAGTTTAGGGGACATTAAACTATCGCTATCAATCATTTCTCGAAAGCATCCACATCTTTCTGCTACCTTTTAGGATGGGATCTGGACGAGACAGTGGTTTTCTCCAAATATTTCATTCAATTCCCTCAGACATGAGAAAACAATTCCGTATCAAAAGAAAAGTGTAATAAATTTTGATTCAAAAGGTTTTTAATTTATTGAATTTTTGAATTAATTCTTCAATATTGTAAATTAATTGATCGTTAGACATATCATTATGTTCATTGTCACCAATTGTCATTAATGTTTTCATCATTTACTTATTTATCCATTTATTTTGTGCAGTAATCGTTGTTGTAAACATTGTAAATCTTTTTGTAAGGGATTTGGGTAGGGCGAAGGAGGGATGCGGCACGTAATGACCCGCTTAACTCCGGAGCCAGAGGTAGGGACTTGGACTGGCCTTATGTATGGCCCACCCTACCTAAGTGAAATTTTTTTTCAGTTTGTGCACCAATTATTCCCCTCCCCACCTCCCCAATGTGGACTCTATTGAGTGAACCGTGTTGGACTCTAACATAGATACGAGAGTAGCACATTTTCTGATATTAGTTCTAATTAGCGCAAAATTGACTTCACTTAGCTTGGCTGTAACTCTATTCAAAGCTCACTGAGCCAAAACATTGAAACGTCTTGACTGGAATTTTACCACAAACTTACTTGAGTTGACGTATCGCTCAGCGGATTTGGCATCACTTGAGATTGACTGACCTCGGTTTGAATTTGACTTTGAGATTTCTTAAATTCATTTAACTTGACGTGGACTTGAACTGACCTGACCAGACTTTGGCATGCGATTCAGAGAAGTATTAAGTCATCTATGCACAACCGAAAGGCAGTAACCTAGTAAACTCATGGCTGAGGAACAAGCTCTTGGTTCTAATCGCTCCTTAGAATTAGAGGTATTGCATAAGAGAATAGTTTATTGGGGAAGGGTCCGTAGCAGGTGTTGACAGTAATTGCACTGGCATATGGAAGGAAGAAAACTGCCCCTGTGAAACTGAGTTTTACAAACGTAGGGTATGAATGGCCTTATGAAGTTAGCGGTAGGTCTGGAAAGTTCGCCTGGACCACTCATCCTGTAGAGTCGAGTTACTGACTGGTGACTCGAAGAACGTTTTCCTCGTAGTGCTGTTTAGTAACAGTTGGAATAAAGTTCCAATGTTATTAAATGCGTCATGAGGAGAAATCTCTCGGGTGTTTGTGGTTTCTCGCCGAAGCTTATCTATTAGCTAGTGTCATGACGGCATTCATACACTTCTATGATGCAATCCTTATATCCCTTGCCAGTGCAGTTACTGTCATAAATGCTATTAAGGTACTTGATGGCTTTAAGAAATCCATCCGAATGGGAGGAGAGACATTATGGGTTCTTCAGTTTTGTTTCAAATAGCTACACTGGCATATGAAAGGAAGAATAATATCCTTATAAAAGTGAGTTTTACGAACGTAGGGTATGAATAGCCTTATGAAGTTAGCGGTAGGTCTGGAAAGTTCGCTTGGACCACTCATCCTGTAGAGTCGAGTTGCTGACTGGTGACTCGAAGACGATCTCCCTCGTAGTGTTATTTAGTGACACTTAGACTGATATTGGAATGATAGATTGCATGTAGCCAATGGTCAAATTAAAAATGCACATTTCGTTCGCATGGGTGTTCCCAACCTGTCGAGCTGCCAACAAGAGGGGCTAGGTTTAGATAGATGCGACAGGCGTTCCCCGCCTACCGGAAGTCTCGACGAATCGGGGAGAAACAACTCAAAATATGCAAGCGATATTTACCCGAGTATCGCTAGCATTCATTCTTCGGAACATATTACGGGCGTTCCCGGCCCGGGAAAGGCGCCGATTTGACCGGGGATAGGGATTGCGCGTAAGTTGGCCTGAGTAGTGTCTTCAGGCATTTGCTCAGGTAACGGGGGTTCCCGGACCCACCGTGCGCTCTTTCCCTTAACAGGGGAGAATTGTCATCGGGTTGACCATTGGCTGCATACATGAAGTCATTTCACTCAGTTTAAATGTTGCTAAATGCATTATAAGGAGAAATCTCTCAGGTGTTTGTGGTTACTCGCCGAAGCTTATCTATTAGCTAGTGTCATGATGGCATTCATACAATTCTATGATGATATCCTTATGTCCCTTGCCAGTGTAGTTATCATTCATCACTAGTGCTACTAAGATCCTCGATAACTTCAAACAATCCACTCGAACGGAATAAGGAGCGTTATAGTTAATTTGGAGAAAGGTTTTCAATAAAACACCAATTTTCGAAATTTGTCTTTAATAGTTGACCACTTCCGAGAGCTTGAATCTCAGTCCAAAGTTATCGTATTGAAAATAACGCATTAATTAGTTCGCGATTGAGCTAATCACAGGTGTTGATAATAGCTGTACTGGCATATCAAGAGAAGAAAATATTCCCTAAAAATTGAGTTTCACTAACGTAGGGTATGAATCGCCTTATGAAGTTAGCGGTAGGTCTGGAAAGTTCGCCTGGACCATTCATCCTGCAGAGTCGAGTCGCTGACTGGTGACTCGAAGTCTCAGGTGTTTGTGGTTACTCGCCGAAGCTTATCTATTAGCTAGTGTCATGATGGCATTCATACAGTTCTCTGACGATGCCCTTATTTCCCATGCCAGTGCAGTTATTGTACGTCATTAGTATTAATAAGGTACTTGATAACTTTGAGAAATCCATTCGAATGAGATGTGAAGCATTATAGGTTCTTCAATTTGGTAACGGGAAGACATTTAAATGCAATCAAATTTTAAAGTAATCGTCTCTGTTCTTAATATTTGACCACTTTCGCGAGCTTATATCCCAGGCCAGGTTTGAACTGGATAACTGCAGTTTGATCTGTGCATAGTGGCTAGAATTCTTTCTTGGTCGCTAACACAAGGTCTTCTCAGGCTTGGAATGAGCTGATGTGTATGTTCCCACTAAGGTGTTTTGGAAATAGCAGTTTTGGTGATGTTGTGAAATTTTCTCATAGTTTATAACTTAAGCACTCAGATGACATTTTGAGGAATGGAAAAGCTGGTAGCATCTCTCGGATTGCCCTCATACCTTGTGCAGAAGGATGCAAGACCTGTGTTAATCTCTACTTAACAAGATCTTGACTTGACCTCAAACTGATTTTGAGTTGAAGCGAAATGATTTCAGCTCGTTTGACTCTATTTCATTTTCAAGTTGTTTTTTCAAACTTTGTTCATGTTATCTTATTTTGGATTGTCCGATTGGATGTAAGCATTGAAATTTCGTGTTGATGTCAATATCTGCTTGCTTATTCTGTTGCTGTTTTTGCTGTTTGTGATTATTTTGTGTTGTTGTTGATGTGATTATTTCGTGCTTTCGTGCCTTCATCACTCTGTTTGATGCTGTCGCGCCAGGCATATTGCTAGGTATGGTTCGGTGGCGTTCCATGATTGGGATAGAATCGCAAAGTGCGTAGAGAACCTCGCAAAAACTATTCGATTGTCGCATGATAGGAACCGGCTCAAGTTTGAAGCTCTTGCCTGGACGTAATCTCACAACTTTGCTGAGATTAGAATAAGTTTGAAAATATGAATGGTGCGTGGCGCGACAGCTGCATAAACGTTTTTTTCACGTGTTACCACACATCATACCGAAACAGCTTGAAAGGATCGACGATGTGTCAGTTTCAATGAGTTTAGGATTGTCGTGACGGCAAATGTTGCAGTTTTGTGTAAGTGATGATTTATTTAGGAACATTTCATGAGGAACGCCGCACATATCTTTAGCATATTGAAATAAATCCCGAGGAACGAATGGGGTTGTTTCGAAAAGCGTGCGATATGACAAAAAACAAATGGGAATTCTCGAGTAGGATGATAGATTCTCTCCAAAGCAGACAGAGTTTATGAAAGACATAACTCTTCAAATGTCATTTAGCAAAGAATAGGAATGGTAAAGCAATATTCAGAATAGAACGTTTATAATGTGACGTTGAATGCATGTTAGCGTAAACCTTACGATGAGATCAATAAGCTTGAACGGGTGTCATTGATTGAATGTTGGTGATATGCACAGAAAAGGCTAAAGTCTTTGACTCAATTTTTTTTTTCCAACTTCGAAACAAACGTCCATTTCTCGTCAGGCGACCAAGGGACAGGCTTCGTATCGATAGCTTAAACAGTATGTTGTCAGCGCTTCTGAATGTGCATGTTCCTCTTTATTTCTATCAACTAAAAATTGAGTGAGGAAATTTGCAAACGTAGGCACACGAGAGCGACGGCAAATAGAATGGTAAATTGCTTGAGGTGACCGATACTTCATCCTCTTCTCTAGTAGGAGCCATTGACACCTGGACGTCATACAGGCCGGATGAATCCATTCCAGTTTCTACACCTTTGCGGCATTTGTTCCAACTAAGTTTATTTTTCATTTGCTGAACCTCTCGCTTTCTCATCTTTCGCACGGCTTATCATTAACTCATCATTTTCCGTTTATAGGCAAATTCCTAGGGGGTATTTCGTGTATGAACATGCATTGCAATTACGATATCACTGCCGAACGTTTGCCCGTGTTTGACTTTTTCTTTCACTTTATTTGAGCATTCAAAACATTTCGTTGAGATAAACAACACACAACCGGAACGCAAATGCACTGTTGTAGTTCATTTAACGATGGACGAGGTTATATCATTAGTCACAGCTTTGTAGTACACAAACTGATTTTGTAAAGTGCAGTTTTTATGTTAGTTTTTACTTATTCACTTTGAATCATTGCAAAATTTTGTAAGTCGTGTTCAATCTTCAAAGTTGCGTTCACTTTGCCTTTAGTGGTTGAACACATTTTGTGTGGTTGTGACTGCAGTTCATTGAAACCACCGTCACCGAAACTTTTCATTTTCATCTCATTTTTATAGGAAGTCATTAATTTTCAAGTCAATGATTGAGTTGCGTGCAATTTTTAGGGATTTCTCCGAAGGTTTGAAGACTCAACTCTGATTTTCACTTTGCTATGAATGGTTCATATTCGGAAACAACGTTAAATTCTGAACGTAAACCACACCACGTACTACTCTAATTTTGTGATTTCACAGTTGTTTCCCCACCAATTGTTATTACTAAATCGTTCAAGTGAATTTATTTGTTATCATGTAATTCGAACTTAAGATGACATTCGATGTTCACGTTTGTTGAACGTGATTCAATTTGAGATCCAATTCACTGACGATAAAATACACTGTTGTATGAAATTGCTCACTCGTCAGATAATTGTGTGCAGTGTCAAAGCAATCATATGACATCGATGATATTGAAATAACAAAGGATGGATTAATCTCAAAAAAGATGTTCAGTTGCGGTGAAATCGCCACACAGACCAAACTTCTTCCATTCGCATCGAAATATCAGTTCACTGATAAACGTTATCAATTCAAAAAGAGGTGAAATTTCATGATTTCAATCGACCCAACGATCTTTCAAAATATTCGAACACTGAATTCGCTTCATAAGGAGCCAAAGCGATTTCCATCTGAAATCAATGAGTAATTCGGATGGATAAATGGTTGTCAATGCATTGATTATCCACTGCTACAAAATATACATCCACAACCATAATGCGGTTATGGCAGGTTGATACCGGAGACCAGTCCTTCGGTTCTTAGCATTGGGTTCACGCCCGTTAAGGTTGGTTGATACCGGAGACCTTCCTGATGATATGGAATCGCACGAATTATTTCATAAATTGGGATCTGAAAAATGGAAAGCAGCCGTGTTTTAACGAGGGATTTGCTCAATGCTATTTTAAATCATTTGAGCGAACTGGATGGATTTTGTTGCATGCATAGTGTGATTTTATAACATCTTCATATAAAATAAACTTACATCCAAACGAATAATATCATTCGTTATCTCTCTAAACACAACGAAATTCGTAATCACTGAGAATGGAATGAAAGTTTATTCAGGATATATGCATATCACGTTCTTGAATCATACACATTGCATCGAAACAAGATATTATAATCTTATAAATGTGGTGACCTCATCAACGAAAGAAATTCACTAATGAGTAATGAATGAAATCAAATGAGTGAACTAATTTCATTTCGTATACAGTGAAAAATGCGACCCAGTTTATGATTTTTAAGAGAATATAGAGAGTCGGGAAGACAATTTTTGATGCTGAATCAATACGGTTCAGCACATTCACAGGATCCGTGAGGCATAATTCTTGCCTGACTTTTGCCGTTTTAACGGCCTTTCGATAGGATATTGGAAGCAGAGATGTCATCAACTGGATGAGAGTATCAAGGATGATAAGGTCGACAGCAATAATAATAATGGTGACAAAACCTGATCAACGCTCTTGTTTGTGACTGCACAACCGTCTATTCCACGGCCTAGGTTCAACATTTAGCGATATTGACCCTTTCATGGCCTCACGAACAGCATCCATTAGTGACATAGAAAACATCCGCATTTTTTAACCTTTCAAGTTTCAAAAAATCATACCTTTATTACCGTTTTGTGATTAAAATCTCTAATAAATCGTTATCGTTGGTGTCTGAGGTTTGGATGGAATGCTTCGAACTTACCGCATGCATAATATCCAGTCTTTTGAGATCGTGAAGCTGGAAGGATGATTCTGGTGTGATTTTTGTTATATGCATTTTTGTTCTCTGAGTGTTCCCTATGACAGAGATTGTCATCAGAAGAGGGGGAAATTGGGTGCTGACAGAAGTGTTTTTTAATCACTGGGAGAAGCTCCCGCTGAAACTATCGAGCAAAGTTATTGAAACAATTTATGTTTACGTTTCAGTTTACGTTTCAATCTTAATGAAACATAAACTCATTAAAACGTAAATGGGTTTGTTTAACGTTTGCATTACGATAATCCATAGTGAATATTCTTTGTTTAATTATCATCCTACATTCGTTCCTTTCAACAGCAGGTAAGTTGTCCGTAAAAAATGCAAATGTTCGTCAAGATATCACTACCTACGTGACAATTCTCATTTATCAGCTTGATGATGTTAAAAATCATGAATCGTTGATCTTTTATTCAGCTGCACTTCTATGCCATTTCAGAAAACGAATGTTCGATGAGGTTCTCATAGTGAAATTCAGTGGATGTGTGGTGTACGGTAATTGTCATCCTACATCAGTGGAACGATGTTTGAATAGAGCGTTTAGGGTTTTTGTCTGTTGTGGAGGATTCCCAATTGTTGCTGCGTTTGCTTCGTTGCTTAATTTCATTTACGTTGTAATGAGTTTGTTCCATAAGAAGTAGGAGACGTGCTGTTGTTTTAACATTTGCATTACGATAATCCGTAGTGAATATTCTTTGTTTTACTGGTTTGTAGCGATTATTCGCGTGTGTTACTCGAACTCCAATGTAAGGTTCAGCAACATACACCGTGTAGTTTCTTAGTTTTTCGGTTGAGGTAGTCTTGATGTTTCGACAAATCGATAATTTTTAGTTGTGCAGTTGAGTTTGTTGGAATTGAGACGTCACCTCATTCGTACGCATTCGCAATCACTCAGAAATCTGTCATAATTTAGAAACGTGAGGATAATTTGATCTGATTGTGAGTTTTAATTACATCTAATGTTCCTTCCTTTTAGTAGAGGGTAAGTCGTCCGTAAAAATGCAGATCTTCGTCAAGACCCTAACGGGTAAGACGATAACCCTTGAGGTTGAGTCATCCGATACCATCGAAAATGTCAAAGCCAAGATTCAAGATAAGGAGGGTATTCCTCCTGATCAACAACGTCTGATATTTGCCGGTAAGTCCTCGTTTTGGATTCTGTTTGCTTGTAGAGTTTATTCATTGGTTCATGGTTATGTTGCGCTGTTGTTTACTTCAATTTTTGCATTATTATGGTGATGTGACATTGGTGATATTTTGGTGATGTGAGATGACAGAAATGTAAATTCAAGTGCCCTGATGTTGGTCATGATGATTTTAACATTTCAAGGTGTCCTGGCCTCTGAGAGTATCGTGATTGCATTTTCACTGGAGTTCTGAACCATTTATCAAAGGCACTGAGTTTTACTTTCGTGGCATGAACATGGTTTTTAAAAATGTAATGAGTTGGAATTAATGATTATGTAAGTATTGTAATGTTTCGATGTATGCTGAATCCCGAGAGTGCTGAGTGAATATTTGGCACTTGAGGACGGACCCGGCTTTTTCGTTGACTTCAAATGCTGAAATGTAGGCAAACAGTTGGAGGATGGACGAACACTGTCTGATTACAACATCCAAAAGGAATCAACGCTTCATCTCGTGCTGAGATTGCGGGGTGGTGGTAAGAAGCGAAAGAAGAAGACTTACACGACACCAAAAAAGAATAAGCATAAGAGAAAGAAGGTCAAGCTCGCCGTCCTTAAGTATTACAAGGTCGGTTCCACTTTATTAACCAGTTTTAAATATTAAGGTAAATTCAAGTGCCCTGATATCGGTCATGATGATGTTAACTTTCCAAGGTGTCCTGGCCTCTGAGAGTATCGTGATTGCATTTTCACTGGAGTTCTGAACCGTTTATCAAAGGCACCAAGTATTGCCTTCATGGCATGAACATGATAAATGTTCAGTTTGCCTTATTCATCTTCGTGTGGGTCAGAAGTTTAAAACGTAATGGATTTCAGGTGGACGAAAACGGCAAGATCTTCCGTTTAAGGCGTGAGTGCTCGTCGCCAACATGTGGTGGAGGTGTCTTCATGGCCAGCCATCAAAATCGCTATTACTGCGGTAAATGCTACCAGACTTTGGTGATGACCGATCCTAAAGACAAGGCGGCTGCCAGCAAGAAATAAATTTCGTTCTGATTGATTGATCAATTGATGTGTTGGAGAGCGTTGTTTTGATTGTATATTTGATTTTACTGATTAATAAAAATTGTTGATTGTTGTTATATTGTTTGTTTGCACGGCATCAACGTAAGAACCTTTTATTAACGCGTTTGTTCATTTTCAATGAATGAAGCAGATAAGAGATCGTAGGGTCATTGACGATAATATAGTGTTGAGCCGCTGTGAAGGGAGATTTTCGATAGTTGAGTTAATGTAGAGTGAAGATAAATAGATGACTTGGAGAACGTGAAGTCATGTTGCAATTTAACTTTATTAATATCATGCACTGGATGGGTGATAATTGATTGTTTGAAAGTGAAATGAGAGTTTTGAGTTGCAATCGAAGTGGATTTTTCAATCATGAGTTTCTTGAATGACTGCTGGTTTTGCTCCTGATAATGCGAGACTTCTTAGGTCTTGTTCTCTCCCTTGATTTTGCTGAAAGTTTTTTTGAATAATTATTGGATATTTTGAAGTCCTATTGGTTGTTTTCATTTTTTTAAAATCATTAATTTTCCATCGCAGTTACTTAAGGAGTACAACTAACAATCGTGCAAAATTTGAATGGGCCATGCACGATGTGCACAACCCCTAAATTGTCCAGCAAATACATGATAATGAATGAGTGAGTATCGTATTTCTCAGACTATAAGGCGCATTAAGGAAATAAACCTTTCATCACAATTTACCAATAAACCTTAACGTAGCGCCGTACCACACAAAATCGCTCTGAGGTCAGTAACCAGAATTAATCCACATTTAAGGCGCCCCAGGTTATAAGGCGCACTGTCGTTTTTTAAGAAAATTAAAGGCTTTAAAGTGCGCCTTACAGTCCGGAAAATACGGTAATTTGAGTAATTGAACTTACAACTTGGACTTTTTTTGGCGGTGCTGCTTAATGCTCTTCCCAGTCTTATGCACCCCTCGTTAGAACCTGATGAAGAAGTCTTGAAACTCATATTGGGTGGTTGAACGCCAGCGATGTGTTCTAGCCTTCGTGCTACCTGCAGTTTTTGGACATTATTGATGATTTGAGTGATTGATTCGAAAAATTGATCAAGTATGGCTGTTTGAAATTTGCAGAGAATTGAGTGGTGAGGTGGTAGGGGAATGAGTTGACTGGATGGAATCAAACCTCGAACATCGTTGCTCTGTTCTCGGGTTTTTGTGCCCAACACATTTCAATGACAGTATCAGCGACTTCTTTTTGTGTACATGCAGGCATCGACATTGTGTAACCATTCATCACCTTCATTTTCATTATATACTCCAAAACAAGTCAATCATTTTCAGAATACAGCACTACCTAATGCGAGCATTCGCAATGACCGTTAGCTGTGGCAACGGAAAGCAACGAACAAGCTTAGTTCTTCTCTTGCAAATTTAAGTGAGCCCCTACAAGACTACGAGAGGCTGACAGAAGCTGATTGTGATGCAATGCAATCAGCCGCTCAAACGATATACATAACCCTTCTAACTTCTAAAGCTCTGGTAACGAGTCTATCGCGGCTGATCACTCAAGAGAGTTAATAATGGACTACAAAGCTTCACAGTTGAAAATCAGATGTCGTATAAACTCAATCCTTATCAGTAAATCTTGATGATAATTGGATATGTACAATTCGGGGAAATAAATGAAGAACATTTTGAAGAGTTTAGAAAGAATGGAACTGTTATTGAACTGTTATTATCGTTATAGGAATGCGATGGGGGTATAGGAAAAGGATCGTTGTATGAACTCAATTACATGCGCTTATTTGAAAGCAGCGCTTAGAACGAACTGGAGGCTTCAAGCGAACAACAGATAACAACCTTTTCTTTGACCTCGGCATTCGTCATCCCCTGATAAGGCTCCTTCGCATCCGCATATATCTCCCAGGTCATTATCCCGTAACTCCACACATCCGTACGTGCTGTATACACCAAATATTGGATTGTTTCCGGTGCCAACCACCGAATTGGAACGCGTCTCACTTTCGTCATATGATATTGATCACCTTCTCGTGATAAACCAAAATCCGAGATTTTTACCTGTTATTGAACGAGTATTCTCGCTAACATCGATGTTATCATTGATACTAACAAATGAAAATGTGCGAAACTAACCACACCATTGTTGGAAAAAAGACAATTTCTAGCAGCGATATCACGATGTATGCAATTCTTCCAATGTAAATATTCCAATCCCCATGCTGAACCGACAACCATTTTTTCAAGTTTCGTTTTTGCATCTACTTGATTCTTTTTTAAATACTCATCTAACGCTCCACCTTCTACCTTAAATAATGACCACAAAGTAGGCGATAATGAATAAATCTATTGCATTTTTGATAATATCAAAAATGATAGTAATAACAATACAAAAAAATGAATGCACAAATAACGAACTAATTCCATAACGATCAAAAGAGGTTCATGTTCAACGGCAACGCCGTACATTCGTACAATATTCGGATGATCGTAATTCCGCATCAATCGTGCTTCTTTCATCATTTCTTTGATTTTTTCTTTGGACATCTCCGTTGTTTTCGCCTATTTTTGAGAGGATATTGTTAATATTATCACTATTGATGGCATTCAATTGTTAATATTATCACTATTGATGGCATTCAAGTATGTGACCGTTCACTGTTCGTAGCATTTGTTTCGGATTGCAGCATAAAAATGAGCCAATTGTTATTGTATCGTGTTGAGGATAAATCAAAGGAGCTGATATGTACCAGTTTAACAGCAACATCCACAACCCTTCCGGACGGCAGTTTATATTTTCCCGAATGCACTTCACCGAATGCACCCTCACCGAGTTTCTTCTCAAGATCCACATCTTCGTGCTTCAATTCCCATGGTGCGCGTTTTATTGCATTCATTAGAATCGAATTTTTCACATGAAATAATAGCAATAATAGTAATTAATGAACACATTTTCACTGCTATATTTCAGTATTCCCTATGCATCAGATGCGAATTCAAATTCAACAGCAACGTCATTGCTCATGAAATGTGTCAAGAGATGAACAGCTTGATAGCTATTCGACAAGCACATTTATCAACTGCTGATAAAGGAACAAACTTTTGCGATGACGGGCTCCTTGTTACTTCGATAATATTCGACAAGTTCAGGTACCGAATCGAATGACTTTCTTGCATCGGTCAGAAATTTACCATTGGGTGCTTGTTGCACGACGATGTGCCTCATCTGAACCGCTCTACTTCAATAAATATATCCACTCTTCTCATTAATGTCCTAGCAAACAAACTCAATGGAATAATTATTGCAGATATTTGTTTTACAATTCATCAGTTTCGTTGTATACAATAAAATATGATACATCTACGGAAATAACCTTATTCTCTAGTGTTTCATCGTTAACCACCGATATGATTATTTGCCTCGGTGAACCAGCTCTCGGCTCACTGACTCTAACCAAGAAATCGCCTGTATGTACCAAAAGATAGGGTAGATCTTCTCTCGGAAGTAATCCATGAAAGTATTCTTCTTCATCCAAATTGCAACTTGATGCGGGCATTCCTGTTATTCTAGGTCAAATTATCGATCAATTTCTTGCAAAACATTAATCTAAACCATTGAGTTAGAAATAGAATTCCCACACAATTTCAGCAGCATTCAGCATCGTAAACTACTTTGATACCTCAAAGTAGTTTATGAATTACGCGGAATTTATTTATGAAGATATTCGATAAAATTGAACAGCTGGAATGTTGCTGTATGTGATATAATGTGAATTCGGTAAGACATAAATGAATGCTCGTTTCCAGTGGTTATTCCGAATATTAGCGAGCCAGTTCACTCGTTCAATTAAATGAGGCACAACATTATCACAACAAAATCAAACCTCACTTATTATGAGTAAATTTTAATTGAGGTCGATGAGACAATGACCTCACAAAGTGCGCATAAAACTACGGAATAATCACGGTTACGGGTTTGGCGTGATTTATAGTCGTTTATTCAGCATATGTAGAATGAATCTGATATGGAAATTTAGGTTATTACATGAAAATTTTGGAGAAACTTCAGCACAGTCTTTAAAACTCTCTAGTTTTTAAATTTCTTATTGAACGTATGTAAAATAAAGTAAAATTTTGTTGTCTGGAAATTTGAATGATCAAATAATTGGTCAACAAGGATTCGAAATTTATTCACTCGAGTACACGTCCAAAGAATCGTGAATTATAATATGTTGGCGACGTTTGGTCCGAATGAAAGTGCTGATGTGAGATGGCATCGGTTAGATGAGCGATTTCTATTACACTTTCAATAAATAAAGATGGTGTTGTGATACTGATGAACAGTGGTGAATTTCGAGACATAATCGTCGAGTAATCTTTTGATATTGAGCTGTGAATTTTTATGGTTGCAGTAATGAATTTGCACTAATACTTCACATTTTCTCACTAATAATGTTATTACATAACATTGAGAAAGAATCGGTTGCTTGGTAGAATGAATTTGATACCTTTAGAGAGTCAGTCAAGAGTTTGATTCATTCATTTATTCTAATATGCACATTCGATGTTCGACGAGGAAGAAGTAAGATTTCATTTCCCTCAAAAAATATCGTTTAACACTTAATTTCCTTTTCTTGCGTCCACTTTTGCTGAATCTTCCCAGTTTGTCCGTACTCAAAGGAATCATTGAGAATTTCAAAAATTCAATGTCAAGCAATTTATTTTCATATTTTAAACTCGAGTTCGTGTAGCTGCAAAATTCAGATGAAACTATTTAAGCACACAGAAGTGCTGAGTAGTTCGATATTATCAAATGCTCTCGTTATCAACGCATATTTCCTTGTTTGACTTCGTTTAGCTGTTTTTCCGATTGTGGTTACATTATTGTGTTTATATGAACTTGCATATGAAAAAAAAATCATTGTGTTGATCCGAATTTCATATGATCACCATTATTGGTTGCGTTGCATTACTTCGTTGGTGTTGATTTTGTTTGGTATTGCTATCATTGTTAAGTATGTTTTGTTATGTTGATTCTGATTCATCTTTATTGTGTTTTTTTTATTTACAATAATAATCACTCATGTATGTAGCAGTTTAATTCACCTAATTTTTCCAAACTGTTGGTGTTATTCGCTAAAATGCGCCATCATTTCGGTTCATACAGCACTATCACACCATGAACACAAGTGTGTGCTTATCTCCCTCCCTCTATAACATAACGAAAATACGGATACACTGGTAAGATCCACCATAATCATACGCAATGAACATTTTTATCCAAAATAAATTTGACGCAAAGAAAAGCGCAGCGAAAAACAATCGGTAAGAATACGTCTCATAATATTGCATAAACAACTGAATGTTCAAAATTAAACGAAAGCATAGAGCACCCGTGAAATACAATATACAGTAATGATAATTGTTTCGTCTCTAATCTGTAAGTAGCATTCTATCAGAATTAGATTCAGGTGTAAACTGTGCATAAGCATTTAGTTACATATGAATATACATAAAGACTCGACTACACGCCTACATAACACCGATCTTCAGAAGATCCGAGGTTGCTTCTATTGGATTTCGATCGAAGCAAGTTTTCGGTCGGTGCCATCACTAATGCAATTCGTAAGAGAACTAAAGTCGACTCCAACGAGCCACCTTCGTACACAATTGTAATTCGGATAAGTCACACCAACCGCACGTCTTCTGGCAATTCGCAGCCATCCACTGTTGATGATGTGAACACGCATCTTTCGATTGCCAATAAGTACACGTCAAATCTCGATCAAAACATCCTGAATTCATCTTCATTTCATCAAACAACTTCCTCAAATCTTCATCGAATTCATTTTGTATAATTGAACGAATGATTACGATTCGCAAATAACATTTATTGGAATAGTGACAATAAAGTTATCAAGAGCAGTGATGCTTAAGCTCCGGAGCCAAAAAATTCTTTCTGACTCCCGTAAAAAAATATATCATAGCAACATTCAGGGCTAGGAACGTACGGTTTTTTTTCGGGAGCCGGAGCCAAAGCGGAGCGGGGGAAATTTCAGAGCTGAACGTTTTAAAAATGCGGAGCTGGGGGTGGGTCAATTTTTTTCGAATTACGTATCGCTGGTTGAGAGTGATAATATAATAATCATAATATCGATAACGATAATAATAATAATAATAATAATAAATAATAACAATTAATAATAATAATAACAATTAATATTAATAATAATAATAACTTTGTAACAGTAACATTAATAATCACCATAACAATAGTATTAATAGTAGTAGTAACAATAACTTCAAAAAATAATGAAAATGACAAATTCAAAAAGAACCTAACCTTCTCTGCGTTGCACATCACCTTTGCAGTGTCCACAACTCGCTTTACAATAATCGCGCATGTAAACGTCATTCTTCGAGCATTCTTTTGATTTAGCCCAAGCACCGCAGCACGGGTCGTTATCATAGCAGGACTCATTCACTTCTGTACTTCTCTTTGTCTTCAATTTTATTCACTTCCGTGCTTATATCAAACTCTCCTTATAATCATCATCAGTTTTGTCAGTTTAACGAATTTTTTCTTCAAAACTTCACTTCACTTCACACTACCTCTAAATACCTCTAAAACTTGTAAATTCGGGTAACGTAGAGAAGATATTTCGAGATGAAGTGAATTTTATAAGGCAAATTGATAAGACTGATGATGACCAATCAAATTTAGTGTTTCTTTTTTTTCGGACAAACAGCGATCACACGAATATTTCATTCATTTGTACATATAGTCGTCAACGATAACATTACAGTATCTATAGATGGCTGATTTGTATGTCTAAATAATTAAGAATCGGACAACGTGCCATGCATTGCCTATTCCTTATTTATAATTTGTTCTGATGCTAGCGTCGAGTGTCACATAAAGCAACTCTTCATAAACTTTTTCACTCATGACTCGATGTCATCCGATAAATTTGAACGCGACTCGCTGATAAACAGAATTAGATATATGCAGAAATTGAGCTTGAATTAATAAAAATTATAAATAAATACCCACATCAGTTCGTCAAAAGACATTAGAAGTAATAAGAATTTTTTTGATATTTCTTAGTTCTATACATTTATTATGGCTCTATTTGCTGTGTGTTGTAAACTTCAGTTTGAGAAGTGGTGATATAGATGAATGAATACTTGCATGATCAATGTTTGTCCTCAACAAGAGAAATGAAACCAATTATTCTCTTCTGTTTCACATTCACCACTAATCACACAATAAGGCAAGACACTACTATCAATTAATTGAATGAATCATTACCAGACTTCTTGCCATAGTGAAAATTCAACGTAGTGATGCACTGGATTTGCAATAAATAAATTAATTAATTAATAATAATAATAGTAACAATACAAAAAATTGAGCAAACCAAATTTTTCATTTCTGTTGAACTGAATACGTTTTCAATTTGCTTCATGAAAATGCCAATTTTTTCAGGCCTATTAGTATTCCTTGTGTGCGAATGCCTTGAGGAGTTCGATTTTGGTGTTTTGTTCTTGATAGCGGCTAGCTGAGGAGGTTTTGAGGTGGTGGTTGTCTTAAATGGAAGTAAATTTATGCAGAAGTTTCGTACTACAGCAAATTTTTAAGTACATCTTTAGAAAACGATAATTATATCGAGAGTAATGATGATTGAATGTAAAGTAGCACCTTATGGAATGTAAGCAGCCTGTTACAAAGTTTTATCATAGAAATAAATGAAAAAGCCAGATTGTCTGATTACTCCGAACCGATATTCATCTCTCTCTATTCATTTCGATGCAAATTGGAGACGAGTACGAAAACTAATTGAGAGTCTTACAACATGGATTCGGCATTACTTCCAACTACTTACCCAGAATGTGCACATTAAATCAAATGAAGCGAACAAAAATACCTTCCTGCTGAAAATCCCGGCACGACAAAGTCCCCTCACGCATACACCTTCATAACACGCATCCTCATTTTCAAAGCCGTTGCATCTGCCATTCACTCGTATTTTCGATACGCAACGCAAATGATTACTTCGCTTATTTCTCGAACAAAACAAATACGGTGATCCACAATCGCCCTCCTTCGAGCACGTTGGTCTTTCCGCATACGTATACAAGTTATCCGTATAAGCATTCGAAAGGCCTGTTCGTTCAATTTGTCTGACATTATTACTTAAATATCCGTTCTTATGATTATCTAATACAGTGGTTCTCCACCTTTTTTTTCGAGAAAATCGCTCAAGTGAACTATGACTGCTGTCAAATCGCCTCTTCGGCTTCTAAAAGCATCAATATTTAGTAGGTTTTTTTAATCGAAAATAGCACTGAAAAATTTTTCTGTTTACTCAAAATCGCGTCATCTAGATGCACTGCATTCTCATTGATACGCGATAACACGATGAGAATTTTTCTTCTGCATTCATCTAATAATCACTAATCAATCTTTCATTAGCAATGGTTAATTAATAAGTTTACAGTGAACACCTTGTATGTTGAACTTGTTGAACGGTCGCATTAACGCATTTGAAAAGTGTTCCCTACTTGAGCACTGGGCAACGTTCTGAGGGAATTGCTGAAAAAAACACGATGAAAATCAATTGTACTGGTGGAATAGCACTGGTGTTGATGAGAGCAACAAATAGGAATGAAAGTGATGAGTGAAGTAATAACAGTGCAACGAATAAACCAACCGATTCACGACTGCCTCTGTTTTGCCGTCGTTGTCGCCATAACTCAAAGATGCAGTCGATAAACGAATGATGAAAATAAAAGACGGGATCATTGGCTGAAGTCACCGGAGGTTTCATATCGCCGCCAATCCATAAATGCACACTCGCGTGAATATATTCTAATGCTCGGAAATTCGTCCTGTACGGACATCCTTCAATGACAGTCATTTATTCACTACTCATTTACTCCTTACGTTAAATCATTCAAGTGTTATGTGCTGCTTCACTATTCGTCATGATCATTGCAGTGTTCATTGTCAAATATCAAAAGATTCATCCAAAACATCAGAGTGTAGTCATTTCATTGCCTACAATGAACATGAATTGAAAAAGCATAGTTGAAATGCTTGCGATGGAAAGTAATATAAAAAACGAAGTAAATGAGAGTTGATAATCTCTTTTTTCAACAAATTAACGCTTCAAAAAGTCAAACCTCTTTCGGGTGCAGTATAGGCGAGTACTTGGTGAATCGCTGTTTGAGAGAGAACATCATTTATTGCGCCTTCCGTTAGCAAACGACCGTCTTTTGCAAGATCTCTGAAAATACAACAGATACGAAATTGAAGGTCAATTACGATGAGAGTATCAATCGCAGTTTGATCGTTATCAAACGTTTTAAGCTGAATAAAAGGTATTACAAGGCAGCAGTAGCCTTCAGTACCATTGGGAAGCCAAATAAATGAGCAGCACTGAATTAGGAAAGGTGTCTGGCGTGAAACTGCATTGGAGTAGCAAAAAAGATATGTGAACTATCGACAAAGTTATGTAAGTTCAAGTTTAAGAATTTTCAAAGTCCGGTTTGGAATGCGTTCCTTCGAGCAGCGCTAAAGGAAAGAGTTGAATAAAGGAGAACAACCGTTGAATGTGCGTGTGTCCTTCAAGGGTGTTGAATCTAGCGAATGGGCCGTTGATAATATCACTGTACATGTCGGTCGCACCAAAAAACAGCGGAGTCCACAAAATGGAATCTTGTGGATTTGGTAGGTGACTGTCAAGCGACGAATCCCAATAAGGTATTGATAAGGACGGATCAATAGCGCGAATTGCGATTTCGGCTCTCAATTCGATTATATTGGTTATTTGATCTGATTTTTTTTTCTCAGTGTGGATCATCTATACCTATCGGATCAATCATTCAGTTCAATATCAATTAAGCAATCAATTTTGTAATGTTTGATTCATTAGAATTCATTAAATTTAAGTGAACCATTCATTGAACTGATCCACGTTCAGTAGATTCATGTTTACCAATAAATTAATAACTTCCGAATGAAACGAATTTCTATGAATTATTTCTGGGAAGTGAATATTTCAGAGATTATGTTTTCATTTTGTTCAATAATCGTATGAACCTCTTTAGGAATTCTCGATGCCACGGTAAGAAAGCAGGTCCTGAATGTGCTCCACTGTCTTCTCCAGCCTGAAATATTTAGGCAGTCTGAAGAACATGATTCGACTCAGCATTGCTTTTGATTAATGTGCGTGCATCGTGCAATAGTAAACTTAATCTATCGAAAGAAAAAGTGATTTGAAGAGATATTAAACGCATTTCGACAGTCGCGTTAATATCACTTTCCATATTTTCATTGTCAGTGAAAACGACGTGAATGCCAATTAAATGAACTGTGTTTTTAGTTGACATTGATCATCAAAATTAATTTGGTGTGATCATGTTAAGTGTTTAGTGTTCAATGTAATAATAATTACTGTCATTGCAATAAGAGTAAAATCGAAATGGGGTTATTGAAGCAATAAACGAATCGTTCCTTTCACTTATTCAAAAAGTTTTACAGCGAACATCGATATTTAATATGCGTTTTTAAGTGTTCGTAAAATTTCAGAGATAATTGCTGTGTGCATTTATTTACGTATGCGCTAGGTGAATCTTAAGCGTTTCATCGCAGTTTTTGCTAGGTAACATGGCAAGAAAATTATACAGTTTGAAATTGCAGGGAAAAATTGCAAGAAACTCAAAAAACACACTTCTCGATGAATAACAGCCAATCTACCGTATTCACCACTTCGTTTAAGTTGCTGAATTGCAGAAAATAAACGATTCCGTTCAGAATCACTCAACATTCGTATCTCTTTTCGAACAGCACGATTCAGAATTACGTCTTTTTGCAGATGACATTGATCATCTGGTCCCATGTGACCCTTCAAAAAAACGGTTTGGAAGATTTTATCTCCCGAATCCACGTTTAAAAGATTCCAAAAATGAGTCATCAACTCAAAAATCTCTCGGTCATAATTTTGATCTGCAATCATATCAAAAACGTTTCTTAACAATTACATTGTCTATGTGAAACATTTAGATATTCATATCGTAATTCTATTGCGTTTGGAAAAAAATTGGAGTCCATTGCGAGATAATTTTTGATAGTTGCCTTTTTGATGGAATAAAGTGTTGACATTTGATTAAGCAGTTATTTCAAATAATTGAGTGACTAATTTGATGGTGCAAGATAGATATTGTGAATGCATCCGAGTGAAATGAACAGGACTGACTTCGAAGTACGAACAGAGGCATCGTAAATCCATACATTCGTAACGAGATGGATTGAATGGTGGATTGGGGACAGATGGTGATAATGAACTGTCATTAGGTATTGACGGAGCAAATACCCTACGATTAGCCCTCCATCGAGTGTTACGTCTCGCATTCACCTGTTGTTGTTGTAATTGACGACAAATCGAACGGAACACTGCAGTATTTTGGATATGACATTAATGAGAACCAATCACTTGACTATATTCTCTTGTATTGTCGTGATAATTTTTATTTTTTTGAAAACAGTTTGGAGAAGTATTCAAAAAATTATTCAGTTGTTAGGGCATTCACCAACTGAATATTAACAAACAGCATCATTGTCACTGTTATGCTACGATCATAATTATTCTTTCTTTTAATATGAATATTATCATCGTTACTAGTACTATTGTCATTTCAGTCATTGTGATCATCGATGAAATTGCTCAAGTTTTGCTGGAAACTAAATGGTGTTCCAATGTCAGCGATGTTATCGAGCCTGAGCTCGGCTATGATTTGGCTTACATTTAACTACCTAATCACTGCGAGTAATATCAATTCTAACGTTTTCATTTTTCTAATATTATAGGATTGTTACCATCATGAAGACTGATATAAAAATGAATGTCGTTTCGATCTTTTCTATCATTGATTACAATGTCAGAAATGTTTTATCCGTCTATTCATTGATTAATAGGCAAAAAATAAAGCGATTAACAAACCTGGTGGTGATAAGTTACAGTTAATGAATTGTGAATCGAGTTGAGTGGGCAAGAGGGCGATAATGAAGGACACAACGAAGATTTTCTTCAATCGCATTGATAATAACAATGTGTGAATTCTGGAAAGTATTTATTTTATTGTATAGCGATTCTGTAATGCGATGTTTGTCGAATGTTGTTCTCATGTTTTGTTAATTGTTCAATAAATAATCTGTAATGCCTAGTGCCATATGCAAATAGCTATTGAGGTGAATCGTTGATATCCAGTGGTAACTTTTATCTCCACTGGAAGTATCAACACTCGAATTGGATACTGCTGAATGAATGAGTGTCCGGAAATTATGTTCAAGTGAAAGCGTAAGGCTAAATATAAGCGTACGACTAGACCCGAGAGTCGCCTAACATAAGGATAAGTCTAAGTCTGAGCTGAAGCGAATGCGAAATTCCAAGTCTTTAACACTTTACTGCTAAATTATAATAGCTTTAGTAATAATAAGCTGAATAAGAAGTGACAAGTAGTGAGACAGATAGTGATAACTGAAAAATTTCTGGAATTCAAGTGAAATGACTGATGATGAAATGAATTCGTTGAAATGAAATGAACAGGAGCTGGACTCTGGATATATATTTGTATGTTGATACGAAGTGATGTTTACATGGAAAATGATAATGAGCGTTCAAATGAAAGTCTCTCTTCGAGGTTAATTTCTCTATCAAATTATCCGAATTTATCGCAGACTGACGGAAGGAGAAGTGGTGATTGAATCAGTCACTTTCGCGACACAATTCTGCATTCTAAATGAAGATGGATCACTTCTCTTATTCACATTCACATCTGTCATAACATTGTGTGTAGTTTTGTTGAATGACAACAATCGGATATCGTTTGTTATTCTTATTAAAATGATTCTAGTTCGCGCACTCTTAGAACTTCCTAGTAGCAAAAAACAAGAAATTTCTTCATGAATGTTGAAAATTTGTCCATACTGAGCACAATGTATTGACAACTATGAATAAATTGTGAAGGATTGACTGAAATAATGTCATTTTGAGCAATATGAGCAAAATGGTTTTGTTTCGAAGAATTCTGTTGCAAAATTCAGGAAAATGATCTAACGAAACGAATAATTGAGAGAGAACGTTTGAAATAAACGGAAAAGTCAAGAAATATTGAATGAAGAATATTGAAATGGCACTATTACATTGCAAGTAAAATAACAATAGTGAACGGTCACGGTTCAGTCATCGCAATAACAATGAACAATACGGAGTCAATTAGTTTGTTGTTTTATTACGATAATTACTCCACTAAAGTAAACAATTATGAGTTATCACATTATTGTATTAATCAAGAACGTTCAACAATCACAACAACAACAATAGACATATCAGTTTATGAGTACTACTTCGTTTTATTTGATCGTTTGATCCGGTTATATTTTCACTTGTTTTCTCATTGTTCACTTATGCTTGTAAACAGACAAAATCGACGTTCACATACCAAACAATTCATTGCAGTCCGCATCGTAAGTCTACAGCGACAGCATATTCATCTTCGGCTGTGAATGGTGTGATGGTCAGCTATCGCGAATTGGTTGATTTGCGCTCATTCGTGGAATATGCGTGTAGGATTCGAAGAGCTCGCAAGACGACCGACATTCCTAGCAAGATATATTGTTCGAGGATTGAATAACGCCCTCCGTATCACTCTCATCATGCACTCGTATCGTTCGTTGTCTTAGCGATGATAAACTAATCTCAGCTTAAGCATCCATTCGGTTATGGTGATTTTGTGTAAGATTTTGTTCTGAATGACAATTTACTTTTAATTCGCATTCAGTTACGATGTTCATCTTCAAAACGAATGACGTTCGTTGCAAAGCAGTGATGTTTTCGTGAATAATTGCATGATCATTTTATCCAGATGACACGTTCATATCGATAGAACCCACTCGATTCCGTCTTATAAAATCTGATGGGAACAGAGATGAGTAATCTTTGTACCAATAATTACAATAAACTTAAAGTGAAGAAGGTTCATCCCAAAGAGTTCTCTTCGTTTTCAACATAACGAGTGGACATTGATCATGTCAACTCTCTGACAGAAGTGATCATTTGAAGAAGGTGATCGATCGACTGGTAATTTTCAAATGAGTGTGCAGCAAAAATAATGACAATCGCAATGAAAGATGACAGCACTGATGATAATGAATAACAATAGTAGTGATAGTAAAGATGAGTAATGATAATAATAATAAACAATGGCAAGAAACCGGTTATTTGGAAGGTGTCGTCTAAAGAAAACGTGAACTTGATCGGGTCGCACCATTGATAGAACCAAATATAACCTCAATCCTGAACAATAACATTTCAATAATCAATGCGATAGACGAGAATTCTCAAGAAATCAGCAGACAATTTCCGTGAGAATTTATTAAAGAATTCATTTCGAGTCGTGAGAATTCATTTCCGTGACAAATATATTTTGAACACAATTTGATGATCGCATTATTTTAGTCACATTTTCATCATTTCCTCCAAATGACAAAAACGTCAGCAGTGGAAAGATAATCTTTAGTTCGAGTGCCAATCGCTCGTAATCCAATTGAAGAAACGTTATCCGCAAACTAAACTTCTATCACACCCACAAATGATCAATTTAATGAGCAACAGTTACCGCTCATCACAGATGTACTCATTCTACATCCTTCTAGTGATGAGTGTCTAGGCAGCATTCTACATTTGAGCATTCTGTATGATTTTATTGGTTGTCTCCCGTCTACAACCAGTAATTGATTTTAATTGTTCTCGAACAGCGGTAAGTCATTCTTCTGGATTCTGTCGTTGGGTTTTTATCGGCACAGTGAAATCCATCTAATTTGACCATTACTGAAAAACAAACACGTGCAGGTGTTGATTGCACGTCTTTGAATAGTGTTCCCAACCATCCTCCCAGCTGTACACTTCAAGTTTGATTGCAGTTACTAACGATGAAGAGTGCTTCACATCCTCTCATCACCTCTGCAATCGGCTCAATTTCATGTTGACAAATTCTCCACTTTTCTACACTCAAACCTTGCTCTTTACGTATGAGGATGGGATGTCTACTTTGCTTTGAGACAAGAATCCGATTAGATTTGGGTCGATGGCTACCGAAATTTAACAGCCACAGAAATCGGTGGCAACCGGCCGAAACCGAAAGTGATTTACTGATCAGTGGCCATTGAACAAGAAGCATATTTTGATATGGTTGATTATTTGCGATCGCGTCGGCGGCCATCGAATGTTCAATTTAGAACCGCATTACAGAACAAATATTATAAAGTCAGTGAATTGCCTGTGAGTCCGTGAGAGATTATGGAAATGAAGTTTTATCTGCCAGTTCATCGACATTAATTTTTCTATCAATAACAAAATCGGAAACATACCAACAAATACCAACTAAATCAGAATATAATATGAAAACTATACAAGCGAATGGGTGGTATAAGAAGGTTAAAGTGATGCAGAGAAATAATGAGTTGAAATCTTCAGAATTATCTTAAATAGTCAGAAACAAACGATTGACGATTATAGATCAGGAATTCAAAACGTGAACAAATTATCAAGAATCGACAAATGATGAATGGATTCTGCATTTTTCTCTCTCATCAAATAACGCAATCAAACAAATCATCCAGGCAAAATGCAAATTTTTGTACATATTCTAAAAAATTATCGGCGGCTTTTGTCAGCTAACAATGAGATGATTTTAGAAATATCCAACTGAACGATCGACCGAACCACTCCCCAAAACATTTTTCTTTTCCATCAAAATGAATTTTGCGTTGTGGATAACCGATCAAATTTTACACGGTCAACGTATAAAAATGACCACAGTTAAATTGCACAAATGAGAAGAATATCGCCACGAATGACCGACAAATCAAAACTGAAACAGTAGTGTTCATAGGAAGTATGGCGCGAGAATACGGTCCGGCTTTTCGCGTTCATTCATTTGCGCCTCATCGAAATACTTCACCTGTCGGTCCGTATCGGAATGAATCTCAAGAATTGCCGCCTCATTCCCGCAACGATAGCAATAGTTCGGTGCTGAAACAAATTATTCATAACTCACATACACTCACTCGTATTTGGCACTGCATTATTTTGTCATTCACTCATAAGATTACACCTAAATTTTCACTACAAAATTGATAAAAAATGTGAACTAAAACAAAATGAATTTATAAAGAAATTAATTTTGATTAGAATAAATGGAAAAGATACAAAAAGTGGAATATAATGAAGGGAAAATGATTACCTGACCAAACAGTACACAACATTTCATCCCAAATGTATTTGAAGCCTTCGAGAACGAGTTGATGAGAACGACAAATCAACGATAGGTCATTGGTTTGCATGAAGCGTTTCGTTACTTCAAATCCGAACACCTGCAGCAGCAAATTAGTTTCTTATCTACAATATTTCGTTCAGATCAACTCTCTCCATTAGTCACTCTCTCCTTCCCATAAGTCATAATTTCAATGCGCGCTCTACTGGCTCATTTATACAGAGTTGTGGCCAACTTACTATGCACCCAATTAGTCAAAAGATCAACTGTTACAAACCTTTCCATTATATCAGTACTAGTATTATCAGAGCTATGAGGATACTAATAGAGGTGTTGTGATGATCAGCTCAATGCAAACAGAAATAACAATACGATCATTCAAATGATCAACGCAAAATTAAACTTGAATTGCAGTTAGTTGCAAGGACAACAATAACGGCAATAGCTGGTATGTGGAGGTGATAACGGATGAAGACTGGAAATATGATGGTAACTTATCAAAGTGTAATAAACTTCAATTAAAAAATATTAAAATATCACTAAAATATGATGTCTGAGAAGATGAAATTAATGAATTACGAGAAATTGATTTAACTAGATGAAAATTATTAATGCAAATGAATATGAAGCGTACCCATCCAGCACCTCTCGGACTCAATTCCCAACCTTGTTCACTTGGTTCTGGATCTGACCACATCAAATCACACATAGCACCTTTGCTTGGAATTTCGATTGCTCTAGAATTATTTCAAAAACGATCTATAAAAAATGAAATACGAACCAATCAATGGTCGATGGGGATGAAGGGTGAATGAACAGCTAAAAGAATGAATTCTTGAAGAAACGCAAAAATACCTGTCAAGATGTAACATTTTTTCGAGTGTTTTCACCTCGGGCGATAGTCCACCATGAACGCACAAAGTATGTTCATCAATTAACGCTGCTATTGGAAGCATATCGAACACCTTCAATAGTTCATTAACTCTGTATGCTTCCATTTTCGTTCTTAAATAATTCCAATATGAACTGAAACTCAATGAAGAGGGTACTCCTGGCCACCTGGAACTCGTAGATCGTGACTCAGTACCAGCACATTAAAGGATAAACCGTAATGCACGTACAAGAAGACGGCGATGAGGGATTGTAATGAAAAATTGCTCTCGGTAACGATATCGTAAGCAACGCGAATCCTCAGAAACTAACCTTACAACACGCTCTCCACACAACCGAATGACCGTACTTCTGCAGACACTCATCATAAAAGCCATAAACCGCAGATATTCTCCTCGACTCGTGATTACCTCTCAACAGTGTCACTTCATTCGGATATCGCAACATCAATGCAAACAGATACGTCAATGTCTCCAGACTATAATATCCACTGAAAATGCTCAGTGGAAAGTTAAATACTGTTCTATGAAAATATTCTTCACACGAATCCAATAAGAGCAATAATAATTATAAGGCAAAATAACGACAACAGTGATTATAACAATGAAAACAATAACAAAATTGGATAAAAGACTCACCGATCCACATAATCGCCCATGAAAATATATTTGGTATTTGGTAATTGCCCACCAGTTTCGAATAACTTCAGCAAATCATAAAATTGACCATGAATATCACCGCACACGGTGACTGGTGATGAGATTGGGACGATGTTCGGTTGATGCGACAATCGTGTTACTAACCTTCAAAAAACATGATTTAAGAATTTTATTATTACTCATGCAATCTGATCATTTATTAATAATAAATAAATAACAATAACGAATGTCAACAAGAAGATTAAGTACTATTAAGAACAATAAATATAAATAATAATGAAGTAATGTGCAGTCACATCAAAAAAGGCAAATAAAACTAACATATCACACAGAATAATCATCTCATCTTCAGGCAAATACTTGCACTGTTCAGCTTGCTGAATCCAATAATCTGCATCGTACGATTTACCACGATAACTATTAATACTGTTGTTCTTACTATTATTACCTTTATTAACGCTCAGTCGATTATTTTTATTGTCGTTTATTGTGGACGGTGATGACGATGCATCTAACAACTGAGGCATCCTCGTCAATTTCTATCGGTTCTGAAAACAATTCATATTACAGATCACATCTTTGTGAATGACGGTCTTGGTTTATGCCTCTCTGTTATCAGCAATATCAGTGATATTGGTGATAACAGAGAGGCATAAACTCGTAATGAGTTTGATTTGCTGATTAAATAAATCTTTGTGAATTCGTATCAGTAATAATCTGAGGTATGAATAGATTTCTTTAGCGATTAGCAGAAAGAAAGAACGCTCGATGCGAGATGTGAAACAGTTCTTTGCGAGGCATCTTTAAACAAAATTTTATTTCGATTCTTTCAGAGTGAATGCACTCGACAAACAACGAAAACAAATCTCTGCAATAACAATCTGCAATTGAAACGTACTTTAATAATGATAACAACAACAATAATAGTGATAAACATCAATAATAACAACCCATTTTAAGCACTAACACAACGAGCAAAAGCAATCATCAATTTGCACACACATCATCAATTAATCATAAATTATTCGAACAAACTCTAACAAATCTAAACGAACAATTACAAAAAACAATCGAATTAACAACACAGGATTCCGGGCACAACTGCGAATGATCACTTCAACTCATTTATTCGGTAAACGATTCACAAATATTCCTATGAATCAAATAGACATCCAATTCAGAACAGTGATAATAACAATAATAATCATTTCATAAACGAAACAAAATAAAATAAAAACTGAAACAAAATTCAATTGAAATACTCTCCTGACAATAGCAAATCGTAAGATGAGTACAAAGAAATGCATTTTAGAATTATCATCACTAGTGTCGTGATTAAGTAATGGTCAAATACACCTTAACTAATGCCAGTACAATCAGAACAAGATGAATTTTGACACGTATCTGAGCCATTGATTACCCACATACAACGGTAGAAATTCGGACACTTATTTGATTAACGAACAACTGAATTATGACATATAAAGCTTGCCTAATGTCCAAAAAAGAAATGTGACATTTACTGCTAAAGAAATTTGGAGAAATTCAGGACATAAATAGCTTGAACTGTTTAGAGAAAGGCATTAATTTTCAAGGGGAAACATCAGAAATCGTCGAATAAATTTCAACCATGAAGCACTTAAATGAAACGTCATCACCAGCACTGGAATAGAATCATTCATAAAAACAACACGTTGACTAGAGGGATCATCATAACTTATTTGATGTTCATGTTATGTGAGTTTGATGATGAAAAAGATGAATCTCAAATAATCAAATGGAAGACAATTTAAGATTATTCGATCATTTGAGGTTCAAATTTGAAACGAATACAAAACATTTCAGAATTTTCACAGTGGGATGCAAACTTAATAGTGCTGAAAAGAGGAGTGGTTGTTTGGGAATTGCTCTTTGACATTGTTTTATTGAACTGAGTAATGAAAGGATCATATTCAACTCATTATCCGAAGTAATTTGATCGTTCATTTGTACTTAAAAGAGTACTGAAATGAGAATGACGGTAAAATGAGCAAATCGTAAACACAGAGGAGTGATACTAAACACAATCGTAACGTCTACATAAACACTAAAAATGAAATAGCAAACAACGAATCTCAAATAAAACCATAAGATGATAACAATGAGAAGTACGTTATCTTGATGTAGATTTACAGAACAGTCACAAAAACAAATGTACTAAAGATATTGAGGGCAATATAAGAGATGAATTGCGGATGACCAATTAGGAGGCAACAACGCCAACTTTAGGGGCACGAATTGGACGGCCTTGTAGGGCGTATCCAATTGTCATCACTTTCGCTACATAACCAGCTTCGTATTTGCTCTGAAATTTTAACGTTTGCTGAAATCGTTCAAAAATTCATCCGCATAAAAATAATAAACAAAAAGCCAAAATTTTTTGCACTTTAAGCGAGCCGAACAGAATAAAGAATTTGTTTGAGAAAACAAAGTACCTGATCTTTAGGCACTTGAAAAACGGCTTCATGAAGATTTGGGTCGAATTTTTCGCCTTCTGGTGACATTTTAACGAGTCCATGTTTAGCAAATACCTTTTCGAGCACGGTTCTAGTCATTTCGACACCCTCATGTAAACTCTTTATTTGTGGACTCGTCTCTATATCCTCTTTTTTCATTGAACCAACTGCTAAATCCAAAATATCCGCAACCTTAAAAGTATAACACATAAAAGAGACAACAGAAATTGGATGTAAGATTATAATTCTCATCTGATAACCAAATCTCAGTCCTTTTTAATCATTATTCAACAAATAATATATTATCAGAAAACATTCAATCCATCAATCATTACCTCAAGAAGATCCTTACAAAATCCTTGAATAGCAAATAATTTTGCCTCTTCAACTTGTTTCTGACCGCGACGACGTACATTTTCAGTGTCTGCCAATGCACGAGTATATTTGTCCTCAAAAACCAGAGCATAATTATCAATAACCGGAAATATTGATTCGATTAGGAACACTTAATAATTCTTAATATCACATACTCACCATCACTATCAAATGGTATGGAGCATTCGAAAGGAATAAGCCGACTGCCTCATTCGATATGAATATGCCGACTGTACTTTTAATTACAATTTTAAAGAAATCGTTAAAAAATCAAAAAAACTAATGCGTAATTACAACATATGACAATTAACAATAAACACCTTAAACGAAGATGTTTCATCAATGAGAACATCGTATTCATTTGCTAAAGCGTCGAATGCCGAACGAGGAATAATAAATTCTTCATCGGGTACCTCTGCACCAACCATTTCTTTAATCTTCTTCAAGAAATCAACACCTAAACGAAATATTCACCGTAAATCATTAAAGGCATACTGAATCAAACAGTGTTTGATCGACATCAATACATTTTCTTCATATAAAATCACGCTGTACGGCAATTGAAACGTTTGGAAATTGTCGACCGACTCAAGCACAGCAAAAATTCAAAAACAATTAAAATTTGGATGGTAGATAAAGAGATGTTTAGTCTACTCACTTCGTATTCGTCCTTTTCCATTTCTCAAAGACAACGACGTCGCTTGAGTTCCGTTTGATTTTTGGCTGGTGCTGCTCTCAGGTTTTTTACTGTTGTTATTAGTGGCACTAGGTTCGGTTTTGTTGGTTTCGGATTCATTTTGTGCGGTTGCACTGAACGAGAGATGTGAGGAGATGGATGGATTGCACACTCTCAACAGCATCCTGGAATCTAGGTCGCATTTTAAAAAATTTACTGATCTACTCAGTGAAAGCCTACAGAACTCGAAGTGAAGAATACGAGTACGTCTTTCTATCATCATTTAATACGGCAAAGTTTAAAAAACCACACGGAATATTTGAAAGAAATTCGTTTAAATGATAAATGAGATAAGAAATAGCAAATAATTGCAGTGGCTGATTTTATGAAATAGAAAATAATGAACCTTTGCTGGTTTGTTGCAGCACATTGTGTAACGAATCGTGTTGAATTAGCTAAGCTTGATAAAGAGATACAAGCACGTCGCATCATTCCGTTTCAACAATGATTTTGTCGAGTTTCACCCGATGGAACCAGTTAGTTCTGAAATCTGATGCAATTTTACTTGAATTGGACGAGTGAAATAATGTTGGATGACACTGAATTGTGCGAAACGAAAGGGAGTTGCGAGAGAGTTAACAACTAGTCCAGAAAAACCAGCAGTCTGCTAAAACAATAGTTTACACTCGAGATCAATCTTTAGCGTTCACATAATAAAAAATTGCTCAAATTAGCAAATTTTTTCTTATCACACGGATTCATTTTGCACTGAGGAGGACCGTTAACCTCCAATAATTGTCTTTCAACGCCTGGATCTCTGTGCACAACCCACTCAAAAACATTCTTTAATGCTATTATGAAAAGAGGAAGTATTCTTGGCTTGCGATAGTTGAATTTTCAACGGATTATGAAGAATCGCTCTGAAACGTCTTGGTGCTGTTGCAGTTTATGGGTATTTGATTCGAAGACTCCAGACGTTGTATTCAATAGTAGTTACATTCCAGGGAAGGGTTGTTTCTCGTACGTCTGGTAATTTATGCTCTGTTGTTCACAGCGATCACATGAAATATTCAGTTTATATGCAATGTGCCAGTAATCTGTTTCTATTGTTGATTGACATCGTCGTATACGCTAACGAGATAGACGTGATAACATTGGTTGAATGTGCTTGAAATTAATTGACTGTTTGTTTGCGTCCGTAAGACAGACAGCTGAACTTGTTTTCATCTGTTCGTGTGCAGTGGGGGTGTTTCCGAGACATTTTATTCGCAAACGATATGAGTGACTCGAATGTGTTAAAATTCCCTTTGATTCAATGCATCGTAATGAATTGTATTGTTCGTGTTGATGAATGCAGTGACAACGTAGTCTTACTAGGCGATGCGTCAAACTGCCGAAAGCAGCACGCACATATCAAGTTCATTTTTTTCCTTTTTTGCATTTCATTCATTGATTGTTTTTAGTTTCAACTTCCAAAGTATAGTTTTACAACTATTCATACCAGTCATTCAATGCTTTAACCAATTCGTCGTGTTTTAATCTAAAATTTTTTCGTTATTAAACAACCATGTGACCGTACAGTCCGGTTATGCACATGTTTTTTGTATGGGCAATTTCGTCTGATCGAAAGTCATGCCCAACAAGGAGGTGCGACATTCATCTATTGTTCTTATAGATGATACTCTCGACCGACTTAATATCTTTTAGGCATAATATCTGTCAGGCAACCTGTTGATGCAGGTGAATTGTCCCTAAGCAGAATGCTATACCTCAAAGTTACTTTCTATTGGAAAGCTGTCATTAATCAGCCATCTTTTGTTGTAGACAAACTATCCAAAGATACACTGTCTTTAGATGGATTGTTTTAAGTCTTACGTAGATAAACGATGATTCCGTTTGTACCTGCCTGCAGCGATCCGTTTGTATTGATGAATCGTTTTCAATACACTCAATAAATTGATTGTTTGTATTGATCTTATTTATTTAGAATTGTGTTTATAAGTGGGTTGAATAGGCACAAAGCGGTCAGTCAAAATGTCAAGTGCTGAAGAACTTGCTGCGGAATATGAGAAAGGTGAATTAGAGGTTAATAAAGCTACCGGTAAAAGAACTAAGGTCAGTTTATTTCAATAATTTCATTTTAGTAGGAATACCTCAAAGATATTCATACTGTTTTGCCTTCCGCTTCAGTCATTGTGAGGAATGGCAGAGCTGGGAGTGGAAGGCTGCTGATGATTCGTGGAACGAAGTGGACTTCTTTTGAAACACGCAAATCCAGCGTTCCTCTGTACTGCATGTTGATAAAAGCTTATTGAGGAAGAAAGTCCACACCAAATTCGTTGAACATGAAACTAAAACCGTTGCGGCCATGCACGAACTGTTTACGTGATAGCACTTTTTATGCAGTTCTTTCCGCATTTTCAATCGTCGAGGCTGGAATGAACTTCGTTCCGAAGTGCGTTCGTTGAGTTTGTTCAGTTTGTGGAGCATACGAGCTAATTTCAGGCGGAACAACAAGAACATAAGCACCCGCATCCAGAAGGTGATACCAGGAAAATAGTGAATTATTGTGTTAGCGGACAAGAGAAGAGGAAGGATGTACCAGCCAAAAAGGAATAAACAAAATGCCGATTTCAGTATACCTGCCAGCAGCAATTCGACGCGCAAAGAGCATCAATTTATGATGATTTCATTCGAATTTTATTGGTGTTTCATTGTTAATATTATCCTCATTATCATAACGAATGTTTTTTTTAAATAACCAATTGTCTTTCTGAAGGTTAATTCTTCTTCAGTTCAATATTCATGTTGATTTGAACTAATTCAATTTGAGTAAAGCCCGATGTCTTTTTAATCGTCCAATAACACTTTCATTGTGATCCTTCTGTGTTTCAGTTAATCAGTTTCATTTGAAGTTTTTTATTTGTCATTTTTCTTGATGGGTTGCAATTGTGCCGATATATATCATGTAACGTTATTACTCACGTTCATGTTATTTTCTGTTTTCATTGAATTTGAATAAATACTACCTACTTTATTATCTCCTATTACACATGACGAAATTGAGTGAGTAAACTTTCTCGAGTTTGAAGGATGAGTTTCTTTTTGCGTAAAACGTCGAGAAGGTGCACATGCACATGCACATGCGTGTTGGTTTATTCGAAAGTGTTTCTTAAAATATTACTGATTGAGCTATAATTAGTTGGCAATTAAAATATGAAACAAGCGAATTAGAGGGAAAAAATATACATTTTTGCGTGCTCAAATTGTATGACAATTATGACCGTCTGAACAGTTGACGACACCATAGAGAAGTTTTCATAGGTTGGAACTAGAATGGTATGTGAACAAGAACAATGTGAATAACGCTCTTTTATGAAGGAAGCAACAAAAAATTGAACAATAATAAGGGTAACAAACAACAACAGTGGTCAACAATAAACAATCAGGTAGTGCAATAAATTCAGATCATTTGGGTGATATGTCAAACGTTAATCTGCTTTTTTATCACCTAAGCGTTTCTTTTTCTTGATTCGTTTTCGTTTTCTCTCAATCAATTTCTTCACTTGTTTCGCATCCGGGTCCAAGATTGGTCGACTGGTGTCGAATATCTCTCCGACTGGATCTGGTAGTTGAACGGCTTTGATAGCTTCCAGTCGTTCCTTTCGACCCTGTCAATCGGATCAGAACCGTTCAATGAAATCCCATTCCAAGAAGTTCGTTCATTGCAATAATTAATAAAAGCAAAAACTAAAATCAAATCAATCGTTCTCTGCCGTCGGACACGTTCACTGATGCAAAAACAATAAATCAGAGAGTGCTTTGTTTCAAAAGTTTCCAAATCAAATTACCTGCTCAACGATTTTCCTCTGAACGTATTTATCAGCACCCGTTTTTTTCAGCTCTCTTCGTACAATATTCGGACTGACGTAATCTGGGTTATCGTATAAGACCGCACCTTCGAATGAACCCTCAAATATGCGTATCAACTCGAGTACCATTCGAGGTCCTGAAACACATTTCCGATTGAAATATAAATCTGACTTCACATATCTCAATGGGATGGGAAATCGTCCGTTTAATTCATATTAATTAAATATCTTGCAGCAATGCGCTCACAAAGAATAAAATAATAAAAGGGGCATGTGTCTTGATCTTGAAACGGCTTAAGAGCGAGATATATATTAATTGGCTGAGTAAATAAATCAACGAATAAATGAATGGAATTTGAATTATGTATCAAACATTCAAATGAGCTGTTGACGGATATAACTGATTACTCAGTGCTGAACGAATGGAAAGTGATTCATAACATAAGTCAACGAACCAATTTCTTGAAGCTGCAACGATTCGTCAACAATTTGAAAATTGCGAAACCAGATTTTATGGTCTGGAGTGAGTGAGAATGAAAAGACGTGGTCAATGAACGGCTGACTTCGGGGATGATGATCTGGTGTGGCGAACGTCTGAAATATTAACTTAGTGATCTATTCCCATTTCAGAAAAGTCATTCCGTCGAGAAGTTTAATTGAAAGAAAGACAAGTCAGTATCCGTATACGACAAAGAGAACGACCACAAAGAAAACTAAAAGCAAAATTCGAGAACGCTTCTCTGAAATATATCATTGGCAGAGCACAGCAATTGATATAAGTTAGAATAGAATCGTAACTAATTGTGGATATTTACTGAATCAATTATGATCAGCTACACAGATCAGTAAATGTTAATTATTCACTTCTGTCTACATAATCCAGAAGCAAACACCAAAAAGTTTCATGACGGAAGCGACTTGGGAAAAGTTTAATCGTACGTATTTCTTAATGATTGAAATGAGTGCATCAAAAAAGTTGAAAGCATTCGCTGTTGAAGGAAACGAGCACAACTCACCTGCTTGATAAGGTTTTTAATAAGAGTCAAATAAGGCTGAGTGTCAAAGATGGCATCGAATGATAGAACTGGTCGTGACGCTTTCAAGCAATTACCGGACATACGCAATTCATCCATTGTGTGCACATTATGCACCAAAAATTTCATTGACGGCCCATCGACTACATTTGACATCCATAAATACAAATCCTTAAATACACATTCATATTTTTACCAAGCATTTACATATTTCAATCTCCAATTTACATATTCAATAACTGATTTATTGGGTGTGTTTTATGCGATGGTGATAATGAAATAGTAACCTTTTGTTTACGATTTTCGAAGTAAAGACATTTAGTGCAATTGGCCATCTCAGCGATTTCGTTGATCATCGGCAAATTCGTCTGTTTATCCAATTTCGATTCACCTCTCGAATGCGGCATCAACGATTTCAAATCATTCATCAGATGACGAACACGAAATGATGCACCGCGCGAACAAAACACTAATACACGTTCACGATTCGTCCATTTTCTCTCAACCTTAAACATCCCTCAATCTGTCAGTAGAAATTCGTGCATTTTACACCGTAAACGTCGAGTTTTATGAAACTGCATGTCGACACAGTCGGCACTTTCTGTAAACGCTCTTGTTACCTTCTCAACATATACCTTTCACTATGTCGAATTATATCGAACTGATCTTGAAGTGTTTCTTATTCAATATACTATTTCTTTTTATATCGTATATCTTCTTACCTATAAAGAATCTGATATTTACCATACTGAAAATTTAAAAAAAAAAAAGATTTAAACAAAGTAACAAACAATGAAATGAATGAACCTTCGGAGGTGCATCAGCATCAGGATCAACAAGCATTGGCGCCTCATCGGAATCGTCGGAATCATTTGAGGATGATTCCGAATCACTTTGCGATTGTTTGATAATGTTCGTTGCCTCGAATTCATCTGATGAGCTTTCAGCTTTCTTCCTTAACCGTTTCAGTGTCATCTGAAAACAACTCAACTCAACAAAGGTGACCGTAAAAATATTTCGGCGAGACGGATGAGCGATTCCTTGAACTGCCAGGAAAACCTAGATGGAAAATGACAACGATGTTGCTAAACATTAATATTTTAAAGAAAATAAGATCATTTCTAGGATACGGGACGGGACGAATTGCACAATGGGCGTGAACTAAATCAACATGAATATAGAGAGAGCGACGCGCTTAGCGATTTGTCACGTCTAGAAAGTAATACGTGTGGTTGCAATGGAGACGTGAAAGATGGTCGTCAAACAAACAAATTATTTGAGATATTCCAAATGAGGTATTCTAGTATTCCAAATCATATGCAATGAGGTGAATATTGAAGCGCATTAAACACGCTATCAGCAACTGTTCTCAGTTTAAAGATCATCGCGAATTTCCTAGAGATCAGCTTGTCGATGTGATAATATTCATGAAATTCAGCGATCTTTGTTTCATTATACCGTAATCGCAGATAAGGTTGAATACGGTACAATGAAACAGAAATGTAAATGATTCTGATGCAGGTATCGCAAATATGGGGAGATTAAAAAATAATATTAAAAAATTATAACATTATGTAATAATAGTAACAATTAATGATAGTAATAACAGTCATAATAACAATGCTAACGAAAATTTGAAAAAAAAACGAAATAAATCAATTCAAAATTATAAAAGACCAACACCGAACAAAACAATTCATCTCCAGAAACTGCAGATTCCGTACAAATGCGTTCAATTAACGAGTTGGTGATTTGAATATCAATTAAGGATATTGATACGTTTATGTACATTGCATTACTACTGATCAATCTGTACATTACTATAGCACCATAAGGGTTAACATCTTAAGATAAATTCAAGCTAACGGTACTCTAAGCTTTGCCTAGTAACAAATCAGTACAACTATCATGTTCGAATGATCATGAAACTGCCCTCACAGACATCCTATTACCTGTTATGCATGTGTTGCTGAATAGCATCGAAGCTAGCAAGTGCGTTGAAATGCACACAGATCCATCACTTAGCAGTCTTTTATCTATTCACTTTACTAACACAGAATTTTCCATGACAACATACGTATTTATCTGAAACTAGAGAACCTCATGAAGACGATTTTGAAAAGAGTTGCTGAGCGAACCTAAGAATAGGGCTAGTTTGAACGTGGCTTTTTTGATAGCCCTATGGTAATGGAATCGTTAAAAACCCTCCACGAGTCAAACATTTGCTCTCTAACGAGCACCAGATATGACCCTATACCACTAATCTAACTTAGATGTTTTAAAGATCTCTTTAGCTTGCTTTCATAGATTCTTGAATGTGTTACTATGATGGGACAAGCTGTAGTCATATTCATCAGAGTTTAAGCATTACTTATCGTCAGTCTACTAGAAAACTGCGTAATTACTAATTGAATCCACGACTGAACTCATGTCTAACTGTTTAAACTCGGAATTGATTGTATAATCGAATTATTTTATCAGACTATTTGACACCGAAAACTGCTCGGCACAATATCAACAACAGTTCCCTTTCGTATGAAATCATTTTTTAACCTCCTAAAATTATTTCAGCAACCTATTCAGCACCCAGAATAACTCTGCCCAATACTACAAGCATGCTTCATTGACATGAACACACGAATCACTC
This sequence comes from Anisakis pegreffii, assembly GCA_035041965.1. Classification (NCBI taxonomy): domain Eukaryota; kingdom Metazoa; phylum Nematoda; class Chromadorea; order Rhabditida; family Anisakidae; genus Anisakis; species Anisakis pegreffii. The sequence continues at coordinate 113,807 of JAPYMA010000582.1, read as the reverse complement.
GTTCGATACTTTAAGATTACATACCAACTTATTCCGCACCTACACCCACTCTGCACACTCCTACAAACTCATTTCATCGAGATGAAGTTGTTTTAGCAGCTTTTCTTATCGTAATGCATTTATATTGCTGTGAACCCGTCACTAATTGTGAAACCCTGCGAAATCACTATTAGAACCTATTGAGCTTGCGGATGACTCGTTGCAAACAATGCTTGTTGTGCTCTAGCTACACTACACATTTAAGAGCGAATGTGAGATGATGCCGTTTTGCTCTTATCAACCGAACATACAAAACCACTTAGCGTGATAACTGATCTGCAATGTCGCCGTAATTGTGTCAACTTCGACATGAAAAAAGTCTCTTTCGGAAGGATGGAACGCAAAAAATTTTCTGCATGAGTGGATGAGACGAAGTTCGCATTCATGCATGACACTCACATAACGAAATCATCATTTGAATGCAGAAAATTTCACCGAATAATTGTATAATTTTGCATTCTTCAGATGAATTTGAGTAGAATGCATCGTCTATTAAAACGTTACTTCAAAACCCTAAAAACATCTTCATAGGTTTTACGTATGGTATTCGGTTCATTATTTCAACGTCCGTTGCAACCTAATGGTAATGACTTCTGCCCGGCATTCCGCGTTTGTTTTTCAGTTTTCAACAATGTAAATTTTGCTGATGAGTTCGTGTTGGAAGAGTGCCTCTAAAGTGAACCGAAAGTCGAAGTTCTTTGCGAGATAAGATTTGAATGTAAAAGAGCGAGAAAATCAATATCTCACGAATGCAATTGCAATATCAGAGTACAAACTTGAAATAAGTTCGTTGTCATGCCCTAAGGCAGTAATCATCGTCTCAGCAAACAACAATTCACTCATCAGATTTTCCCGAACATACTTCGCAAATAATCCCCCCTAAAAACAATTCATTCGCTTCACTCAATCGCTAAAGATATCGATTCGTTGTCTTTGTGTCCTTTCAAGATGGTCATCTATACTGTTGGCATAGTAATTAAGAAATATACCTTGAAAAAGTCTCAGAAGTTTGTATCGTTTCTTCTTCAACAGTTCAAGTTTAATTGAAACTCGAGGAGTAGACAATTCTTTAAGAGCAACGAATTTGACAAATTTCATTTTCTCATCCTATTCTTTTAGGAACGATTTCCTCTCATCAATACTATTTTCCAACTATACCATTTTTTAAACCTTGCCCAAATTTCTTCATATGTTAAACAATTGATCGGAGATTAATTGCAAAGTTATTCCCATTTCATTCGATCTTCCTTCGTACCGACGCACTCGTTTCGTCACGATTTCAACTTATCAATGAAACCATTCGACACTTCAAACACTTCATAGAAAACAACCGTCAATATGTTTTTGTACGAAGAAATGTTGACGCGTGAATAAATATTGCTTGAATATTCTAAGGATGAGGATAATCCAATCTCTTTACTAGTGACTTCTGTGTTGTACAAAAGTTAGGTCATCTCTTTGACGGTATGAGGCTAACTTGAGATTCTGACATTGCTTAGATTCTAATTTGTCTTCGTTGGAAGCTTCAGTTGTCGATTGAAGCGTCCAACTGGGAGGATGATGTCATGATTCGACAAGAGAGCGATGTCATGATTAACGTCATCAGACTATAGGAACTGAAGGGATGGCAAGATGCAGAAGGAAGTCGTTGATGAGAGAATATTATTGTGATGTGCACTCAAACCTTTTACCGATACGGCTAGATAACAGTTGATTAAATCGGAAATGAGTGGAATTTTTTCCATTTCATCAAAATCGCTTTTTGTTTCGATTTTTCCTCACGTGAAAGATACCCGCAACTTCAAGTGTCTAAGGCAATCTCTAGGTGTGTTTGCTATGATCGCATACTTCCTCGTTACATCGAAGTCCATTCAACGCCTTTCCCCAGTTCAGCACAGTCAATGCTCAACATACCAAAACAAACAACAGTCACTTCACAAGAGCACTGTAAAATTTCATCAAATAAATAAAACATTTCGCAAACATTATTCGTTACAACGATGAATCACGGTGCATTTATTCGGTGTGTTCGTTTGTGCTTGTGACAGAACGTGTTGTTCATTACATACATACGTGGTGTAAAGCGAACATATTTGTCTCCAAATACATCACCAATTGATAAATATTCTTGTTATTCGATTGTATTAATAACTGTGTATTTCGTCATATTGTTATAAGTACTGCTGCTATTATCTAAAAGAAATGTTTCGACCAGGTGGTTCACATTCTAAGATGGTCAACGGTAACGATGAGAAAAAGGATGATTATTATGAGATTCTGGGTGTTCCAAAGAATGCCACTGAGCAACAAATTAAAAACAGCTACCGCAAACTGGCGCTGAAATATCATCCTGATCGTAATCCTGGTGATCAAAAAGGTTCGTATTTAATTGATTGATTAATTTGCTTGCATGAAGACTGAATTTATGGATGTATTGTGGTATCGTTGTGAATGTGCAACATATAAATAAACAAGTATTCGTTGATAAATGCTGCATAGGTATTCATTTATTATCACATCAACAACAAATTCGAACAACTAAACATAGTTTTTCAAAGTGTGTTTATTAAAATTATATTGAGTTTTCAGTGGTAATCCCAGTTATTGAGATCTTAATCAATTAGAAATCAAACGTTTCAAAAAAATTTACAATAGCTGTAAGAAATGGAATAAAATAAAGAATCATTTTCTCAATTCTATGGTTGATTTATTCACCGTCTTCCTTTAATTAGCAATTTGGGGATTTTCTCGAGTTTCTGTTCTTTTTGGAAGGAGGGGAACTTGTATCTTCCATGTTTGCATCTTGAGGGAACGGTCTCAAGCTTTTTAGGGATATATAGTGGGCGATTTTTACGGAAATGCATTATCCCTGCAATCTGTCATCGGTTATATATTGACTGTAAGGAGTAGTTAATGAATTCATCAGAAATTGTGATTTCTACAGCCGCAGAATTGTTCAAAAAGATCTCGATTGCGTACGCAGTGCTATCAGACCCGAATAAGAGACGGCAATATGATTTGAGTGGGCCATCGGGGGCAATCGTTGATTTTGAGGGTTTCGATCTCAGCGAAATGGGCGGTGTTGGTTGGTTTTTCTGACCATTCTTTATTACCGTTTCTTATTGCTTTAAATTTTATTCTACTGCTGATCATCTAATTGATTAAAACTTGAATCATTCAGTCACAACACATCCCCGTCAAACATCATCACCAAATTCAGGTCGAGTATTCGGTGCGCTCTTTTCAAAACTGGGTGTACCGATTCCCACGCAAATAACACCAAAAGTGTTGGCACAAGCCAGAAGTTTATGTGAAGGAACACCGTGTGATGCGAAATATTCGGTGCTCGAAGAGGGCGTACAAGTCGATGGTTCTATTGGCAAGCAGGTCAGTGCATCTGATCTTCCTTATTCGTTTTTTCGGTGAGATCCGATCACTGTTTGATAACGCAACTTCAAGTTTGGTTGTATTCGTTCGAAAGATATCGAAAGAGAACGATATTCGAATGAATAGAATGTACCTTAGAATTACATGAATTTTAAATGTGTGCAACATTCGATCATTACGAATACGCGTCATCATTAGCGATTAATGGAATCCATTCAGATCAGTAACGAGAATATGGATAGTTTTATTATCAACTTAGTTTATGATGTATCAATCACAATTCAAATTATAAATCACATTTCGATGCTCGAATAAAGTGAGGAATCAAAATGAGTGTTCTTTATTCAAGGAAGCAGCGTTTTTCAAGATCAGCATGAGAAAGGAATGGGAAGAGCATGGCCTGATGATAATTTGTAAATCAGCACAGATGAGTAAATTCAAACTTGTTTTGTTCGATAAAGAAGGTGGTGTTAGACTTATACAGGTGATTATTCGTATTTGTCTCTCATTTATTGATCACGTTTCACTGGAATTATGTCTGCATTTAGAGCTGCATCTCTTTTGGGCAGAAGACGTCCCCATCTGAAACAAGTCATTTTTCCAGGAATACCATCCGATAATACTCAGCGATTCCTTAGGGAAAGGAATATTCTTCGAATTGCTAATAAAAATACCTTCAAATGTGTGATGATGCTTATATGAAGTTTATTCATGAGTTCATCAACGATGTGTGTTGTTAAAACCATGTATACGAGTAATAATCGTAAATGTTTTCATAAGAAACTGACCAATGACCGATGTGATAGTAATAGTCAAAATAATGAACATAATAATAATAGTAACAATAATAATAATAATAATAATCATAATAATAATGATATTGGTCTCGTTGTCGTTAACATCATATTCAAGAATGATAACTATTCACTGGTAATGTTATTAGTGGAAGCGAATTGCAGGAAAGTAATAAACGGAAGGGTTGCACGGCAGCAGAGTTCTTCTTTGTACCGTTCAATCGCGCGAATTTGAGTGAATTTATACCAATGAAGTTTTTGATGGAAGACAAGGAGACACCGATATCGTTTCATTTATTGGATACACTCGAAACTGTTGGCTCGCATACACTGGAAGAACGAGATCATTATTTGTGTGTTTACGGTGATAACTGGATTAAGGATGTCAGGTATCAACTCAAGTTCGTACCTCTGAATGGTTCACCACAATCAGTTGAGCTGGTATGATATGATTCATTGCATCATAGCATTTTGTTTGCATACATCGAATCTTAGCATTTCAATTTGAGTGTATCTTCTTTATCAGTTCGTCTTACGTTTATCACATATCACACTGTATTCCGCTCCCTTTAAACTGAAATATAGTCTGTATTGATCAAGGAGCTAGTGGAAAAGAGGGGGAGGGGGGAGGGAGGTGGTCAGGTGATATCGGGTGCTCCATGAAAAGGATTCGTCAAGGATAGAATATTCTGAAGGGATCTGGTAGTCGTAATGATTATTATTGTTAAGATCATTTTATTTTTTATTCATTACAATTCTCTTCTTTTTTAAATTGTTGCTTTGAAGGTCGGAGAAATCACGTCAACCGAAGAAACTTTGGTGGATCTGAAAAGTGATATGGCTAAATTTCATTTGGAATACACCGAGGCAGAACGGAGATACAAAGAGGCAGTTGAGAGGCTGAAAAACGAAACTGACAGAATCACAACGTTGTTAAAGGTTCGTTCGTTTGCGCTTTACACTCCTCAAAACATTATTCCTTCATTTATTTGAAATAGGTTTTATATTGTGACAGTATTAAATACAGTTAATGAATTTTGTTATTTGTGTTGATACTAGTAACACAATAATAATTTCCATAAAGCAACGATCATCATACGAATAAAAATTACAGAAACGAGAACAAGCCTACGATAATCTCGAAAAAGAGAGTATGTCACCGTACTTGGCGAAAAAAATCTCGCCATCGCATTCGTCAAAAGGATTATTTTCGAGTTGGTTCTAGTGCACAACGAGCATTTTCTTTGCAATACCACTCTTCCAAATTTCATTCATCCGTTGAATGGAATAATCTTCATCGCAGTGATTTAGTGCTTCTCATTAAATTATTCTTTTTATTTTCTTGGGTCTTTTTTGAATTATTTTTGATTCGTTGTTGTGTTTGTTCACTATTAGTGTTATTGTTGTTGTTATTATCATTATTATTTTATGCTGTTATTAGTTTACTGATAGGAAGAATGATCACTGTTATTCCTATTGTAAATCATTATTATTGGTGTTCATAAGACAGCAATATTCCTATTGTTGAATACAGTACGTGATTAAGTATTGTTACCGATTTGACTGTGATTTTGAATTGGGCAGCGAGTAAGCGAATACTATGCAGTCACTATAGAATTGAATTGGGGAAAATACGAATTATTTGGAATCTAGAAATTTTTCATCGATTAGCGATATGTTCCCATTTGTTTCAAATCAGTTCCGTGAATTATAAATGGTTTGTTGCTGATGTAGATATACAATTATTATTGGCTTACACTTAAAGCAATGTGGAGGGTAGTGAAAACTTCGAGGAGAAGAATATGGAGTTTCACTAAAAAACTTTAGCGAAAGGGCCCACAAAGTGCTTGCCGAACGCATTTATCAGTGATAATATTCAGGATTTTGAATGGACTTTTCTCCTGAATGGCGCATATATCTCCGGCATCTGCCATTGATACTTTTGGTATTGTAATGATTGATTTATATTTGTCATTATTTCATTGTTTTCGATCATTGATTCAACTTTTTAATTGGATATTCGTTGAAATGTTTTGGAAAACTTTTATGGTTGTATTCGAGAAGTATTTGGTTAATTAGTAGATGAAGATTCTAATTTGCGAATATTGTATGTAGGTTGATCGAAAAAATTTCGGTTTATCGCAATAATAATAATAATCAATTGCTGGAAGCTTTCCTCGTTCACAAGCAAAGGTTGTGTTGTTGACAAATAATTACGATGATGTTCAACGTTTCGGCATTATACCATCTTCATCGTAATATTTCTGATTTCCCACGTAACATGATATTTTGTCAACAACTCAAACGTTTTGTTTTGATTCAAAATAATTATCATTAAAAAATTTTAACGACTCTGTATTCACAGTCTTCAGATTCATGTTTGAATATGTGATCGTTTTGCTTGGTTTTTATTTACTTTTTTTTCATTTTTGAAAATATTTTGATATTAAAACGTAAATTCGTATATAATTTTGTTTCTACGAACTAGTCAGCATGTGGTTGTAACTGTTTACGAAATCATTATCGTCATATTATGACGCAAAGTGTATGGTATGATCAGTGAAAATTGTTGATTCATTCGGTTTTCAGATCACTGCCGTTCCTTCAGAGAGAATTTCTCGATTTTTAACCTTTTGACAGAGAGAATATTCTACCATTTCCATTGAAAATGGATGAATTTATAAAGAAAGATCGAAGATGAAAAATATCTGAAAGATCAGGATATCTGAAAGTCGAAGACTCGAAATTGCCATTGTAACTGATCAAAGAAAACGCTAGTTGAACAAAATTGAAAAAGGAATGTTCTATTGTACCATGGAATATACAATAAGAGTCAGTGGTGATCACACTGTTCACTGCGTTCAACTGAATAATTAAATTCTGTGAAAAACTTATTTCATTTGATGTTGGTTATGAATTTCAACAACTTTGCTGTGATTTCAATCAATTCGGCGAAAATTCTAGTGCTTAAGCAAATTTGTGGATAAAAATTGTTGATTTAGTGCATTCAATTGTTTCAAATTGAAAATCCATATGAAGAGTTGAATATTTTGTGAATAAGTTGTAATTATAAGTATTATAACTTTAAGCAGTTTGAAGAGGAATGATTTTCGACTCCTTTGGGCATATACAGACCCGTGACCGGGGAAGAGGATTAAGCATTTCCCTTATGAAGATGTGTTTGGTTAGGAAAACGGGTATTGATCCTTCTCTGAAGGAATTAGCTGCACAAAATGACCGGAAGTCGTCATTTATTCACAGTTTTCTCGTTTTATGTAATCCTCTATCATTGATAGGGAAATCATCTGTGATCAATGTGATCTGTTTTATTCGATTCATATTTTCTCTTCGTTCTTATGGATCACTTTAACAATATATTGATCGTCAGTGTAAACGAATAAAATCATTTCTTCATACTCTCATCACGCACTAAATCTTCGTTCCCGTCAATCTCTTTTACCATACGTACTGGATAACTTCTCATCAAGCCGTATAACGTGACCTTATCCTGAGTTTAATCATGAGCCGAAATATGGCAATTTGTGATGGAATACAGTCTTATAAGTTTTGCAAATAGGTTCCAGCTGATGCTCTGAATAAATGTACAGGCGACTGAATCGTAAGAGAGATACCCGTTGAACATGTTACCTGATGATTGAAACGGATGAAGTAATGGAAATATTAGAGTTCATAGCTTATGCTGACTTCTTGTCGTGGACATAACTACCTGAACTTCTCGAGCTTCTTGAACAAATTTGGTTCAAAGGTTTTCGCGGCTTTCTTGTAGGATGCACAAATGGCTGGCTTAAACCAAACTTGTTGCACACTCAGCGTGAAAACGATCCGATATTGCTTTAATTTTCCACTTCCATTGTCGGCACTCATTTACTTCATGTTACATGTGCTTACAATGAATTTTCGTGCAACAAACTAAATTAATTCGTAATTTCCGTCAGTACAATAACACTTGTGTGATGGGATGCTGTAGGAATGCAATGTGAATTTAGTGTGCAACGAGTAAAAACTGTCTCAGTCAACGGGTATCAGCCTCAATTTATACGCTTTCATCACTCTTTATGTTGTATTTCATCGTCATCGTTGCTTTTCTTTCATTATTATCTTGGATCCTGGATTGAGGATAATAATGATTGAAAAGCAACGATGACGATGAAACACGAAATCAGGAGTGATGAAAGCATATAAATTGTCATATCCAACATATATCCAGGAATCCAGGGTATATGCTGTCCAGCGATTTTGCTATCCTGAGGAGATATCGCCATTTTCTTACACATATCTCAATTAGATGGGGCAGTCGCGATCATTCACACACATTCATCGTCATCGTTGCTTTTCTTTCATTATTATGGCCCATCAAATTCGCATGCATTTGGAAAATATGTCTTCAAACAATACACGTTCAATCGCACATATTAAAAACACGACGAAAGCGGCATCATTCTCGCTACTGGCAATATTTTCTTTTCAAAACGGACGATGAAACTGCGAAATGTAATTGTGTGGTGAAATTAAACAAGTAAAAGGATCGTGTGCATTTCAAGTCGGAGCACAATCCAATACTCTCCAACGAAAGAAATGCTCCACTGACTAGAACAGTCCCACCGACTGCCAAATTCCTCGAACCCAATCCTGCACCAAACACTGATCCACTTAATGAAATGATCTCAAGCTTTGTTCCGTCGATGATTTGAGTTTTAAAGCACTGTTGCGAAAGGGAATGAGTGATTCAGCGATCAATGCCCTAATAGTGATTTCTCAGAACTTGTTTCAAATTTCACTCAACCGAATATCTTGTTGGTGTGTCAATCTTAATACCATTTTCTTTATAAAATGTCTGTATAATTTGTTAGATAAACTGTTTCTAATTCCTAATTGTTTGTGACTGATCAGAAAGAATATGTTGAACATGTCATATCTCCACACTTTAAGCACTACTCGATCCCAGCATTGAAAAATCGTTGGAACTCTGTAAGCACTGTACTGTTATCAGTTAATATATTCATAAACATTAGCACAGAGTATGACAACCGTGTGAGCATTACGATTTATTGCATCATACCGCAGCACTGCCCGCATCACCTCATATTGCATCATCCAGCCGTCGTACACAATCTCACTTATGAAATATATCTAACGCCAACTACTTCATTTCGTTCGCTCATATTGATTCAAAGGCGTGGTCTATTCCGCGTTTATAACCAATCGCTGCCGAAACGAACAATTTATGGTGACGTGTCCTTGTGATCTCGTCGATCGACTGACACTCTCTGAGGTTAGCTTGATGCTGCCTTACCCGAGCATATTCTGTAACGCTGTAGCCATTTCCCGGGAAGTCTTTCTTCAGCCAGAAACTGGCCATCTCAGTTGTTGAGCCTCAGTGTGAAGAAGAAAGAGAAGAGAAGATGACCACCCGAACAATTTATATAGTGCCTGCCAGGCCTAATGCCTCGCATCAACCCTCAACCAGAAGTTATACAAATTCAGTGTGTTCCTCGTCGTCAACACCGTCCACGTCAATTCGTCAGATCACCATCAATCGTCACATCCCAACCCTGACCGTACAATCGAGCGCATCCAATCGTGCAATATTACCCAGCACTGCAGCCATCCTCCAACCGATCACGTCCAACAACAAATCCCTACCCTCCACAACCAGTAATCAAAAACTATCGGTGAAACGACCATTCTCCCGTATTGCTAAGACTGAAAGTGACTATTATGATATTCATGATGATGACGACAATAGAAGAGCATCTACGGCATCACCGCTACCGACCCTTTCAGCAGCGACATCAATCGACGACTTGCTTGGATTGTCCGCGAACGATGCCCATCCTGTTCGGAAACGTGAACGTCTGACGCATTTGACAGCCGAGGAGAAACTTAACCGTCGTAAGATCAAGAATCGTGTAGCGGCACAAACGGCACGAGATCGCAAAAAGGTGAGGACGTGTAAACTTGAAGAAGCATTGCATCAGTTAGTGAATGAGAATAAATTGTTGAGAGATGAGAACAAACGAATCACTTCATTGTGCGATGATCTGAAGGAACGAAATACTCAGTTAGAAATGCTTGTCAACGATTATAAGGCGATGATGGATCATCGTGTGAATGCTTCTACTAATAATACTATCAACAACAACAACAACACTGATGATAATCAGGATGAGACTATCAAAGAAGAGATCACCAAAAGCAACCATTGCTCAGCGCAGTCGTCCCTTGGATCTGCAGAATCCATTCACGGGCCCCAGCAGAGGGAACAGGCGTCGGCGTCGAGCAGGCTGCAACTGGTGATGATGGTAATAGTCTCATTAATGGGATCGATCTCGAAGAAATCATCAACGAACTTTTCGAGGATGATCCCGAACTTGAGCAGTTCTGTTCACAAATGCTTGTTGACGAGCGACAAGAGAGCAGCTCGAAAGCAGAAGATGAATCTAATCAAAGAGAAGATACTCGAACTACTGCATCATCGTCAACAGCTGCATTCCACAACAGTGCTCTTGTCAAGACGGCATCAACCTCGCAAAACAGCCAAACGAGTCGAGTGGATAGCCCGACATCGCATATCTATTTAGCACCGGAATATCTTCATCCCACAACTGATAATCACTTATCACCTAATCATAATGACCAATCTCCTGCATCACCCCTACCGTCTTCTGCATCATTGTCCCCATTGCATGTGGTACCACGAAGTCCGAATAGTAATATCTCAACAACAAACACAACACTCCCATCGCCATCCACCTCAACAATACCAATTTGTGACGAACCGTTGGATATGTCGTTGACAACAAACGATATTCACAACAACAGTGCTGCATGGAATATGAATTATGATCTACTGCAAGTTGATGACGAAAGCAAGTTTGACGACGACTACGACAAAGAGTTTCCGTTCATTGGAAATGATGACCCGATACTGGGAGCACAGCTGGTTTGGGATGATTTCACGATGGGTGACGATGAGTTCGAGTTGGCTTCTGATGCCATTTAATTTATTGATGTTGTTCTTGAATTCAGTTTGCTGCTGATCACGTCTCATTCGTTTAAATCTCGCTTGTTAAGTGTTGAAATTTGAACTTATTCTTTTCTTCATATCTTTAACATGAAAACTAGTTATTCTCACAACTATCTCAAATAAATTGTGATATCACTGAATGAATTCTTATGAAACTTTATCATTCAACGAAATGCAAATGATTGTAATCCTAACGATGGTTCTCGTGAGTGGAAAAAATTATATTCAGCCACAAGTTCCTTCTCTCTTTTCAATAAATGAATTTCGTTTATCAGCCACCAGTCTGTTTGTTTATTTCCATTGTAAATACTATGAAATGATTTCATTTTAAACGATATGTTAGTTATGCTATAATCTAGCAGCAACTGTTCAGTGATGTGAATATTTCCGAAACGTTGTTTACTTTATCAGTTGATGGCAGTGTTTATTCACCAACTCATTCATATATTCGTTTCCTTTTATTATCGTGGCAATCGCATCGCCAGGTCGTCCGTTCTATACAAATAAATACGTTAATTATGCACGATAAACCAAACAAATCATCCACATCTCCGTGATGCGTCGTTGCAATCTATCGGTATTTCCACGTGTTGACTTTATTCGTTTCAAACAGGAGTACGTTCGGTTGGTAACATAATCGTTATCGCTTTTCCATTACATTCGTAAACATACTTCATCATTATTTATGACAAAAACACCGACACATCATCAGCTTATTGCGTTCGATTCAGGAGTATTTAATAAACTGTTCATTCCATTACACACTCTTTGTTGCTTTCAGATGATCAAACTTTCTTTCAGAATCAGTAAATCAGTCCGATGTGTACTCCTTCTCTTCCTTTCTATTGATTCATTCATTTCATCATATGATTCATATGATGAAATGAATGAATCAATAGAAATCAATCAATCTGAAGGCGATAAGTCATAACTGATCAAATGCATCAATCAATTTCAAATTTGCGCAAAAATCACTTTAAAAAAAGCTCCTGGGGCAACATCACTCAATAAAACAGATTGTTTGCGAACTGACCTGTTGAATGTTCTCAGCTATGTAATGAAGAAAAAAGGCAAAGGAATGACAGTGAAGTTAAAAATGTCATTTACTGATAACTAGTGGACATTTGTGTGCTCGCAATCAGCCATTACTAATACCGATTGAACATACAAAAGAATGCAATCAGATCTGTTTTATTCTTCTGCTGACACGAGAAATGATAGCATTACCGTTGTACTCAAAACGTATTAATCGTGAAATGTTGTCAATATACAAATTGCATAAGTGGACTGATTGGTTACAAACAAATTCAATCACGAAAAACTATAAAGTCATTGCGAAAAGCGAACATGTCGATCGATCACAGCAATAATGTATGAAGATGATGATGACGTGAATGAAAGACCGATGTAAAATTTGCGAAAAACAGAGCAGTACGTCTGAATACGCATGAAAATGGAAATCAATACATACATAACTGATCAATTTTGTACGTTATCAGTGAATCACAAATAAATAAGCAAGCGAATAGGTTAAAAAGGTGAATGAAATAAGCAAATAAATAAAAATAAAATTGGAACAAGATTCGGAGAAAGTATCATTTCTTAATCGATTCGTTATTTTCATCAGCATCATCACTATCGGACATATCCTCATCTTCGAGCTCATGCAACGGAAACTTCAGTATGGCTGCTATGCCACTTAACAGACTCAACTGTTCACCACTGGGATGCATCGACGAAAATATTAATACATTCGCACCCTGAAAACAACACATCCACCATAACAATTCAATTTTTAATTCAATTCCTTTTTCCGCCAAAAATATCAAAAAGCATACAAAGAAAAGTGTTAGTAATGATAATGGTAATAAATAATTATCGCTAAATAGTCCGTTATGAATGCAATCAATAAGTGAGGTTGAGCTCATTCCACTGGAATTCGTCCTCAAAACAGTACTGATCGAAAATAAGCAAAAACCTCATTTGACAAGCTTCATTGGTCGATAGATTTCTTCTTTTGTCGAAGATAAATAATGAAACAATAGTGAAGTAGAGAAAGACGACCAATAAATAAAGAAGATGGAAATATGAAAAAAACGAATGAATGAATGAATCAACGTAAAAACGAAAAAACAACAAACTTGTTCCTTGATTGATTCGACCAAATTGACGTATTTCTTACGTTGTTTTATATCGTTCGAACGAAACAATGAATCAGAAAGTAACAAAGTTTCAATCGCCAAGTGTTCGTTCGCCATTTCGATATGCTTCAGGCCGTAGAATGCACGAGCTGGTTCGGTCGCCATTAAATTAAAGAACGTATTCAACGCTTTCACTTCACCTTGTGCCTATAACAATAACATCAATGACAATCACAATCGTTAAATAATCAACCGCAATGAACTCGACAATCAAGATAAATACAGACCTTAGTTTCAGAAAGAGCATTCGCAACCGAAGGATCCGCAAGCACCTCGTTCAACGCGTGCTTATAACCACTACTCGAATGAACCAATAAAAACTTCGATCGATTCTCAGCAATTTGTTTATTGCCCTGTTTATCCGCGAACTCCAATAAATGCTTCATAAACTGCTCGTTCAAAAAACCACGACTTGCCAGCAACACACATTTTACAACCTAAATTCTCATACTGATAAGATGATACGAATAAGTTCTTCATTAATACCAACTATAACAAGAACAATAATAGATAAGAATGCGACAATCCAGGAAACTGCAAATCATAATATTCACTACCAACACAATTCAACTAATTTGAAATGGTAATACAAAATTCCACATTTATATCCCAAACAAATTTATACTCTCTGGAAAGAGATTTACTCTGATCCTATATGTCCCAACGAAAATAATGACCAAACAAAGTAATTAATACTTTTAAATTAACATGTCTGATGAACGCCGTTGCGATCGCATCAAAAAAGCGCACAATACCCTTATCGTGATGACCCGATAAACCCTTCCGTTTCCGTGGTATCTGAAAACATCGAAATTATCTTTTCATAACAACGAAACAATCCTTAGCAACAACCAAACGTCACTGCGAGCAATTCTTCAACGGTTGAAACCAAAGATCATTTCGCGAGAACATTTCATACTGATCAGAAATTCATTGAATAAATTCATTCTAATCGCATTCACTCGTTGTGTGCTGTAGACTTATTGAATTCTTAAAACATTATTGAAAAGTCGATGGAAAAAATGAAATTATTTTCGAAGAAAAGCGATGAAATGATAAAACACGAGCCAGAACTGAGAACTAAATGCAAGCAATGATGAATTCCAATAGGATAAGCACCAACCTGCATATCGATCTTCGCTCGAACAATTGTCATTGATGCGGTCAGAAGGCAAACGTGCGCAAGACCTTCGTGCATAACAACTGCAGCCACATCGGCATGCTGTGTCACCTTGAATGATATCGAAACTTTCTTCTATCAAACAGTAAATAACTACGAAATCAGAGTCTCACAGCTTATCAAGCTGATAAGAATTGAAACCTTCTGACAGCTTTCACATCTTCATCACTCAAAATCAGATTGCTGGCACAATCGATTGAGGAGAACTTTATCTTTTAGGGTGTGATAACTTCAAAAAATCAGTTAAAACAAACAAAAAAAAAAAAAAACGAACGTCGAGAGCCATATTCAAACGATCCATATCCACAATGTCCCAACATGGTTTATAAAGTTGAAATTTTTTGCCGAGCATAAGATCGAGTGTGTGATATTGACCCATTTTGACGTGTTCATTTTCGACAACGTTTTTACCCTTCAAATGAAGTGTGCACGCGACCGCATCGAAATCCACCGTTTCAACGCAAATAGATAAAGTTGTATGAACTCGTTGACTGAAATCATCCAACGATCATGCGAAATATTTGATCAATAATCTGATCTAAATTAGTCATCTTCATGATTTAATCAGGATTTATGGATCGCTGATTCGAAATCCACACAAAGAGACAGGATTTAACTTCAAAAAAAAAAAGAATGATGGGTTAAATAATTTGAATTCTAAGATTATCAGCCGGCCAACGAATTGACTTAAAAGAATTCGGATAATTTCGCCTCCACAAAGACTAAGATTTCATGTTGCCGACTCGAACATGAATTTCAGCACCCCGAAATACTCCACTCACATTATTTCCTGCCAACTTTCAACACATGTTGCACCTCTTCAAAGCTCCGCGCTTAACATTCCTCAGAAAATGGCTATTTCTCAAGAGCAGAAGATATCTTAGGCAATAAAATTAACTGATAAATAAATCTATTTTGTAATGCAACGATTCTACAGAAAATAGACACAACCTGACAATCCAAGTTGAAGCTCATTCCCTACTTAATAATTGTTGAGTCAAAGTGACGGAATATGAAACTATACTCGTGCACTCAAGCAGCACAGCTTTACCTGGAGGTTGTGCCTGTACTAGTTTCGGTGGTAACCTTACGCACAGTCTGGCAACGAAGCGTGTCGCCGACTCGAACCAGATTGTAGATATGCCACATATCTTCGGCTTCTTCGCATATCAGTGTTACATCTCTTCAATATCATCATTTACTACAACATTCAAGGCATTCTTCATCGAAGATTACATGAAAGTTGAACGCCTAAAGCTTGGGATCTAGAAAATTGCAATCAAAATGCTGAAAAGCTATAAAACTGTGAAATAATGAAGCATCTTGTTTTCTGCCTCTATACTCAATTTCTTTTCAGTTAGTTTTCCAACATTCGATAAATTCACTGAGCCATAATCCTTACCCGGCGCCGTCTCTGTCGATATACTTCTTCAGTAGCTTCATATTGCCGATTCGTTTTCAGAAACATAAAAATTG
The DNA here is from genome assembly GCA_035041965.1 of Anisakis pegreffii. Taxonomy (NCBI): domain Eukaryota; kingdom Metazoa; phylum Nematoda; class Chromadorea; order Rhabditida; family Anisakidae; genus Anisakis; species Anisakis pegreffii. The sequence goes on along the minus strand of JAPYMA010000582.1, from coordinate 97,682 downwards.
TTCCGTCTAAAAATTGCAAAAGATGTGAACAACGTTTACGGAAAAACGAATACACTTCTGAAAGTTATACACGACGACAAAAAGGTTTGCTTTAAAACTGGGAAATGATCGATAAACGCTATGCTTTGAACATGCACTTACAAATACATTCCATAACAAACAATTGGACAGGACAAAGATAAATATGGTGTACGCAAAGGAAACAATAGAAACTGATCAATGAATAGTAATCACTGCATGAAAACAATGTGAAATCAAACAGATAACACGAATATTAAACAGAAAATCTGATGAAAAATATCAAACAAATAACAATAAACGTCGATGAAAGATGAAAGTAACGTTCTTTTTCGACGAGACCGGACGAGGCGCACTCGACAATACGAAGAAGTTTGAATATTCACGTCCACAAACACACTTACAACACTAAATACTTTCACTTCTGCATGTTCACACAAAAAACTCGCAACTTTTTTCCTTCCCAAATGATAATTCTTCCACTGATATTCGAAGAATGCCGTTCAAAGTGGAGATAAATTTGTTTGAAAGAGCACAACGCTAGTTGGTTGTATCAGTGCTTGTGGTGAAAAGTTTTACAGATTCAAACCGTTGATTTTACTGATTTGTTGTTGATTCATTCATTGATTAGCGACGAAGTAAGGTGGATGAACCTGAGGACGATTGATTAAACAGGTGATAACGGAACAAAACATGAAAAGACTGCTGAATACCGTCAAAACTACAATTTTTGTCCGCACTGCTTGAAAATTACTTTGGGAAATGGTTGCTGATAAAACTTCGTTGGAAGTTCAACTGAATATTAGAAATCAATAAAATTGGAGAAGGTGAGAGGATGTTGTGGCGCTTCAGTTCATTTTAAAGAACTCAGAGGATGGAAGTGAGGCTATGAACGGAAGTTGAGAGCTTATGTTTACGAAAATTGTACGTATAATTACGTATTTGCGCTTTGAAACAGTTCTTGTAAGGAGGAAAGTACCGTCGGGGCGTACGCACTTCGCCATATGCGCGTGTCGGCGGAAGGAGGGCGGAGTCACGCGCGAGGAGAGATAAGCAGGGAACAACCATTAGAGCAAGTGAGAGCAATTGAGATGAAAAAAGTACCGGAACAGAAATTTGATCGGTCAATGCCAAGTAATCCATTTAAAAGAGAATATGATGCTGATCGAATATGAAACTGATCCCGCTCTCCCTATCAAAATTGAAAAAAAATCGCTCGCTGCATTCTTTTTTATCGCGGTCATTATCACCAATAAGTTTTGATCATCACCATCATCATTAGTTTCTATGCATTGATAAATTATTCTTCAATAGATCATCACATTCAGCTGGTGGGAATTTTGAAATATTTGATTTGGCGAAACCGAATTTAAATATTCCCGAAGCGGGAATACGCCCAAAGCGAAATGTATAAAAGGGCTCTTTTTCATAGCATAACTTAATTCTAGTTCGATGAAATCGGTGAGTATTGCTGCTCCTTCAATATGGTTAATGTGGTTGATAATAAAGTGGTTAATATGGTTAATAAAATATCATTATGGTTAATGGTTAATAATATATCAATAAACGGTTATACTAAATACCAAATTATGGTGGTTATTACATGATTAATATCTGGATATATGGCTCTATAGTGAATTCTAATGGGACAATATATTACTACGATATGATTGTATGTCTACACGGTCATATGGTTGTATTCTAAGATGGATATTTACAAGAGCGATACGTGATGAACGGACGACAATGACGGATCGTTGGTTTGACACGCATTAACGACGTGATGGATCAACACTTACATAAGCCTCAATAAATCCGAGGTATCAGTTGATATTATCTATTCAATTAATTGCTCATATGGTGCAACATGAGAAAGTAATGCAATAACTATAATCAACGTGGTAGAATAATGAAGTATCGATAAAATAAACACAATTCATGCGGATGGAATCAGTCGATGATTATTTGAGATTGAGTGATTCTATTTCAGAGTATACAGTTAGTATCGTCACTGTGCGGAATACTTTTATGTGATAGACATTGAGATGAAAACAGTGATGTTGTAGTTACTAGATAATGTCAATGTTTCAATTTCAATACATCTTCTGGATTTGATACAATATTTTCGCATTTTCAGGCTTTCGCCAGTTCTCTCTCTCTTTTCTCTCTCTTCCTCTCTCTCCCTCTCTCTCTTTTCTCTCTCTCTCTTTCTTCTCCTCCATTCTCTTTCTCCTTTGTTCGCCGGATGGACGACTGGACGTGCGACGAGGACGGACGATGGTGCGAAGCCGGTTCTCTCTCTCTCTCCCTCTCTCTCTCTCTCTTTGTTCTTTTGTTCGCTGGATGGACGACTGGACGGACGACGGACGGACGGACGATGGCGCAGCCGGATCTCTCTCTCTCTTCCTCTCTCTCTCTTTTCCCTCTCTCTTCCTCTCTCTCTCTCTCTTTCTTCTCCTCCATTCTCTTTCTCCTTTGTTCGCCGGATGGACGACTGGACGTGCGACGAGGACGGACGATGGTGCGAAGCCGGTTCTCTCTCTCTCTCTCTCTCTCTCTCTCTCTTTGTTCTTTTGTTCGCTGGATGGACGACTGGACGGACGACGGACGGACGGACGATGGCGCAGCCGGATCTCTCTCTCTCTTCCTCTTTGTTTCCTTTCCCTTAAGGTCTTTGAGCGGGGAGAGGGGGGTTAGGGGTCCTACAGCACGCCTCTCCGGCTGGTTCGCCGGCACCACCCCCTTTCCTGTCCCTCTCCCGACCCTCACCCCTCCTCCCCTTTCTTTCTCCTCTTCCCGCTGAACTCTCTGCCCTCTGGGCAGAGAGGGAGGCAGGAGAGAGGAGGAGGGTGAGGGAAGGGCGAGGGTAAGGAGAGGGGGTATCGCCGGCGACCAGTCGGAGAGGCGTGAGGTAGGGCTCATTGGGACTTTAACATGAGCCATGAGATAGAATTTTTTGGGGGTCGTGAGGTAAGCCTTGTCTTCGAGCGTCTTCTTCTCCGTCTTGAGCATGAGTGAGTTTGACATGAGCGTCTTCTTGTCTGTCTTGAGCTTTGAGCTGAGTGAGCTTGACTGAGCATGACTGTCTTTTAATTGTCTGTCTTGAGTTCGGTAAGCTTATGCCCCGTCTTTTCCGCTGTGGCCACGGTTGGCCTTTTGAGGTTTGGAACCTTCTTTCCTCTTCTACAGGTTCCTGCCTCAGCAGCAAAAAAACATTTTTAATCTAGCCACTCAGTTGGCTTGACTGGCAAAACAGCTAGTCAAACCAGCTTAGCGCCGGTCCCCAGCCCGGATAAATAGAGAGGGAAAATGTTCTACTGCTTCATTTTCAGATGTATCATATGTATCATATCAGATGTATATTCGAAACTGCTACTACTATAATGGATTCAACTCAAATCAATATAAACTCCGTAATAACAAGCGACAACGACTATCATATATAGATATAATCACGGCTATCATATGTAAACGATAATAAATACCAATATTCAATACGTCTTCAACGGCTATCGCATACAATCACGACTATCATATATAATCAAACGAATACGAACCACACAAGTAAGACAATACGAGTCACATAATCAATACTGTCAACTGGATATCAATATAAACTCAAAAACTGTAATATCACGTTGAATTTTGAAAGCTGAATATGACTTCAGGCTATCTGGATTATAATGAGTATCAGTGGTTAGCGGATAATGATGACGATTAACCGTATGGATTACAATTATAGCATTATAATAACATTAAACTGTATTATAAGTTGGATGTTGCACATAAAGAAACAACAGTTCATTATAAGGTTCTACACTGGTCGTAACTCGTAACTACACAACATACTACATAATGCAAATAACATCCTACTTATTATGTACGAATGACAGAACTTTTTAATTCTGCCGTTGATGACAAATAATTCCACCAGCCTAATACAGTTCAGATTGCTAAAATCAAGACGGCATTTAGTTGGTATACATTTTCATAGTTGAAGTCAGACGGAACATGACAAATTGTGAAAATGAGAACATGATATGCATGTTTATCACCCCGTACATGCAACATTAGCAACTCGAATCGTAGTAAATGATGTTACTTGGTGATATTTTTTGATTTAATATACAACATGTTTGATGATTCTATTCGGTTCCTTTCAGGAATTCGATCGGTGTAAATCGCAAATTATATTTACCATACTTATATCATTATAATTTAAGATTATAATCAAAAGTACGATCAAAATCAGAAATATAATCAAAAATTACGATGAAGTCAATCAATAATCAAAGTAATATCAAAACAATCATTCAAAATATCATTCAAACAAAACAATATTACCCTCGAACAAATCGAGGCTGATCTGCCACAGAGCGAGAAGCGACCAGAGCAGGTGAAGTGACGTCATATAAGCCACAAAACGTTTTAAGACTTCTCATCATACCATCAGTCATTCGAACGTAATGAAAACATCGTTACATTCCCATAGTGTGCTCGTTACATTGTTACATTCAAAACATACGGAAACCATGATATCTTTCCATTCTATCCATGTTTCTAACTATATGCATCATATCTTTCCAATATCAACTTTCCAAAATTCCAAGAAAACCTTGTCGATCTCACTTTCTCAACTTACAGAAAAATTTCTGGGAAACCTTCTTTCGAATACCTTCTTAAATCAAAACTTTCTTACAAAAATTTAATGATTCTCAATGATTCTTTCCAGAATTTCTGATTCTTAATTGCATGGAATCTTTCTTTCCGGAACTATAATTTCCATAAAATCTTACTATCAAAAGTTTGTTTCGAAAACTTTCAAAAATCTTTCTCTCGAAAACATTCTCAATAATTCTTTCCACAACTTCTGTTTCTTAATTGCATGGAATCTTTCTTTCTGGAACTAAGATTTCCATAGAATCTTACAATCAAAACCTTCTAACGAAAACATTCACAGTGATTCTTTCTAAAATTTCTGATTTTCAAATTGCATGGAATCTTTCTTTCCGGGACTAAGATTTCCATAAAACCTTACTGCCAAGACTTTCTTTCGAAAATTCTAAAACTCTTTCGACCGAAAACTTTCTCAATGATTCTTTCCACAAATTCTGGTTCTCGAATTGCATGGAATCTTTCTTACCGGATTTAAAATTTCCATACAATCTTACTATCTAAGCTTTCTTTCGAAAACTTTCCCAATGATTCGTTCCACAATTTCTGAATTTCAAATAGCATGGAATCTTTCTTTCCGGCTCCAAAATTTCCACGAAATCTTACTATCAGAACATTGTTTCGAAAACTTTCATAAATCTTTTTTTCAAAAATTTTCTTAATGGTTCTTTCCACATTTTCTGATTTTCAAATTGCATGGAATCCTTCCTTCCGGATCGTAAACTTCCACCACTTCTTACTATTGAAGCTTCGTTTCGAAAACATTCAAAAATCCTTCTTTCGAAAACTTTCTCAATGATTCTTTCCAGAATTTCTGATTTTCAAATTGCATGGAATCTTTCTTCCCGGAACTAAATTTCCATGGAATCTTACAATCAAAACTTTCTTACGAAAACTTTCTCAATGATTCTTTCCACAAATTCTGGTTCTCGAATTGCATGGAATCTTTCTTACCGGATTTAAAATTTCCATACAATCTTACTATCTAAACTTTCTTTCGAAAATTTTAAAAATCTTTCGACCGAAAACTTTCTCAATGATTCTTTCCACAAATTGTGGTTCTCGAATTGCATGGAACCTTTCTTTCCGGAACTAAAATTTCCATAAAATCTTACTATCAAAAGTTTGTTTCGAAAACTTTCAAAAATCTTTCTCTCGAAAACATTCTCAATAATTCTTTCCACAACTTCTGATTCTTAATTGCATGGAATCTTTCTTTCCGGAACTAAGATTTCCATAGAATCTTACAATCAAAACTTTCTAACGAAAACATTCACAGTGATTCTTTCTAAAATTTCTGATTTTCAAATTGCATGGAATCTTTCTTTCCGGGACTAAGATTTCCATAAAACCTTACTGCCAAGACTTTCTTTCGAAACTTTTAAAAATCTTTCGACCGAAAACTTTCTCAATGATTCTTTCCACAAATTCTGGTTCTCGAATTGCATGGAATCTTTCTTACCGGATTTAAAATTTCCATACAATCTTACTATCTAAACTTTCTTTCGAAAACTTTCCCAATGATTCGTTCCACAATTTCTGAATTTCAAATAGCATGGAATCTTTCTTTCCGGGTCCAAAATTTCCACGAAATCTTACTATCAGAACATTGTTTCGAAAACTTTCATAAATCTTTCTTTCAAAAATTTTCTTAATGGTTCTTTCCACATTTTCTGATTTTCAAATTGCATGGAATCCTTCCTTCCGGATCGTAAACTTCCACCACTTCTTACTATTGAAGCTTCGTTTCGAAAACATTCAAAAATCCTTCTTTCGAAAACTTTCTCAATGATTCTTTCCAGAATTTCTGATTTTCAAATTGCATGGAATCTTTCTTCCCGGAACTAAATTTCCATGGAATCTTACAATCAAAACTTTCTTACGAAAACTTTCTCAATGATTCTTTCCACAAATTCTGGTTCTCAAATTGCATGGAATCTTTCTTCCCGGAACTAAAATTTCCATACAATCATGCAATCAAAACTTTCTTTCGAAAATATTCAAAAAACTTTCTTTCGAAAACTTTCTCAATAATTCTTTCCACAACTTCTGATTCTTGATTGCATAGAATCCTTCTTTCCGCAACTAAATTTTCATGGAATCTTACAATCAAAACTTTCTTACGAAAACTTTCTCAATGATTCTTTCCACAAATTCTGGTTCTCCAATTGCATGGAATCTTTCTTACCGGATTTAAAATTTCCATACAGTCTTACTATCTAAACTTTCTTTCGAAAATTTTAAAAATCTTACGACTGAAAACTTTCCCAATGATTCTTTCCACAAATTCTGATTTTCAAATTGCATGGAATCTTTCTTTCCGGAACTAAGATTTCCATAAAACCTTACTGTCAAGACTTTCTTTCGAAAATTTTAAAACTCTTTCGACCGAAAACTTTCTCAATGATTCTTTCCACAAATTCTGGTTCTCGAATTGCATGGAATCTTTCTTTCCGGAACTAAGATTTCCATAGAATCTTACAATCAAAATTTTCTAACGAAAACATTCACAGTGATTCTTTCTAAAATTTCTGATTTTCAAATTGCATGGAATCTTTCTTTCCGGGACTAAGATTTCCATAAAACCTTACTGCCAAGACTTTCTTTCGAAACTTTTAAAAATCTTTCGACCGAAAACTTTCTCAATGATTCTTTCCACAAATTCTGGTTCTCGAATTGCATGGAATATTTCTTTCCGGAACTAAGATTTCCATAGAATCTTACAATCAAAACCTTCTAACGAAAACATTCACAGTGATTCTTTCTAAAATTTCTGATTTTCAAATTGCATGGAATCTTTCTTTCCGGGACTAAGATTTCCATAAAACCTTACTGCCAAGACTTTCTTTCGAAACTTTTAAAAATCTTTCGACCGAAAACTTTCTCAATGATTCTTTCCACAAATTCTGGTTCTCGAATTGCATGGAATCTTTCTTACCGGATTTAAAATTTACATACAATCTTACTATCTAAACTTTCTTTCGAAAACTTTCCCAATGATTCGTTCCACAATTTCTGAATTTCAAATAGCATGGAATCTTTCTTTCCGGCTCCAAAATTTCCACGAAATCTTACTATCAGAACATTGTTTCGAAAACTTTCATAAATCTTTTTTTCAAAAATTTTCTTAATGGTTCTTTCCACATTTTCTGATTTTCAAATTGCATGGAATCCTTCCTTCCGGATCGTAAACTTCCACCACTTCTTACTATTGAAGCTTCGTTTCGAAAACATTCAAAAATCCTTCTTTCGAAAACTTTCTCAATGATTCTTTCCAGAATTTCTGATTTTCAAATTGCATGGAATCTTTCTTCCCGGAACTAAAATTTCCATACAATCATGCAATCAAAACTTTCTTTCGAAAATATTCAAAAAACTTTCTTTCGAAAACTTTCTCAATAATTCTTTCCACAACTTCTGATTCTTGATTGCATAGAATCCTTCTTTCCGCAACTAAATTTTCATGGAATCTTACAATCAAAACTTTCTTACGAAAACTTTCTCAATGATTCTTTCCACAAATTCTGGTTCTCCAATTGCATGGAATCTTTCTTACCGGATTTAAAATTTCCATACAGTCTTACTATCTAAACTTTCTTTCGAAAATTTTAAAAATCTTACGACTGAAAACTTTCCCAATGATTCTTTCCACAAATTCTGATTTTCAAATTGCATGGAATCTTTCTTTCCGGAACTAAGATTTCCATAAAACCTTACTGTCAAGACTTTCTTTCGAAAATTTTAAAACTCTTTCGACCGAAAACTTTCTCAATGATTCTTTCCACAAATTCTGGTTCTCGAATTGCATGGAATCTTTCTTTCCGGAACTAAGATTTCCATAGAATCTTACAATCAAAATTTTCTAACGAAAACATTCACAGTGATTCTTTCTAAAATTTCTGATTTTCAAATTGCATGGAATCTTTCTTTCCGGGACTAAGATTTCCATAAAACCTTACTGCCAAGACTTTCTTTCGAAACTTTTAAAAATCTTTCGACCGAAAACTTTCTCAATGATTCTTTCCACAAATTCTGGTTCTCGAATTGCATGGAATCTTTCTTACCGGATTTAAAATTTCCATACAATCTTACTATCTAAACTTTCTTTCGAAAACTTTCCCAATGATTCGTTCCACAATTTCTGAATTTCAAATAGCATGGAATCTTTCTTTCCGGGTCCAAAATTTCCCCGAAATCTTACTATCAGAACATTGTTTCGAAAACTTTCATAAATCTTTCTTTCAAAAATTTTCTTAATGGCTCTTTCCACATTTTCTGATTTTCAAATTGCATGGAATCCTTCCTTCCGGATCGTAAACTTCCACCACTTCTTACTATTGAAGCTTCGTTTCGAAAACATTCAAAAATCCTTCTTTCGAAAACTTTCTCAATGATTCTTTCCAGAATTTCTGATTTTCAAATTGCATGGAATCTTTCTTCCCGGAACTAAATTTCCATGGAATCTTACAATCAAAACTTTCTTACGAAAACTTTCTCAATGATTCTTTCCACAAATTCTGGTTCTCGAATTGCATGGAATCTTTCTTACCGGATTTAAAATTTCCATACAATCTTACTATCTAAACTTTCTTTCGAAAATTTTAAAAATCTTTCGACCGAAAACTTTCTCAATGATTCTTTCCACAAATTGTGGTTCTCGAATTGCATGGAACCTTTCTTTCCGGAACTAAAATTTCCATAAAATCTTACTATCAAAAGTTTGTTTCGAAAACTTTCAAAAATCTTTCTCTCGAAAACATTCTCAATAATTCTTTCCACAACTTCTGATTCTTAATTGCATGGAATCTTTCTTTCCGGAACTAAGATTTCCATAGAATCTTACAATCAAAACTTTCTAACGAAAACATTCACAGTGATTCTTTCTAAAATTTCTGATTTTCAAATTGCATGGAATCTTTCTTTCCGGGACTAAGATTTCCATAAAACCTTACTGCCAAGACTTTCTTTCGAAACTTTTAAAAATCTTTCGACCGAAAACTTTCTCAATGATTCTTTCCACAAATTCTGGTTCTCGAATTGCATGGAATCTTTCTTACCGGATTTAAAATTTCCATACAGTCTTACTATCTAAACTTTCTTTCGAAAACTTTCCCAATGATTCGTTCCACAATTTCTGAATTTCAAATAGCATGGAATCTTTCTTTCCGGGTCCAAAATTTCCACGAAATCTTACTATCAGAACATTGTTTCGAAAACTTTCATAAATCTTTCTTTCAAAAATTTTCTTAATGGTTCTTTCCACATTTTCTGATTTTCAAATTGCATGGAATCCTTCCTTCCGGATCGTAAACTTCCACCACTTCTTACTATTGAAGCTTCGTTTCGAAAACATTCAAGAATCCCTCTTTCGAAAACTTTCTCAATGATTCTTTCCAAAATTTCTGATTTTCAAATTGCATGGAATCTTTCTTACCGGATTTAAAATTTCCATACAGTCTTACTATCTAAACTTTCTTTCGAAAATTTTAAAAATCTTTCGACCGAAAACTTTCTCAATGATTCTTTCCACAAATTCTGATTTTCAAATTGCATGGAATCTTTCTTTCCGGAACTAAGATTTCCATAAAACCTTACTGTCAAGACTTTCTTTCGAAAATTTTAAAACTCTTTCGACCGAAAACTTTCTCAATGATTCTTTCCACAAATTCTGGTTCTCGAATTGCATGGAATCTTTCTTTCCGGAACTATAATTTCCATAAAATCTTACTATCAAAAGATTGTTTCGAAAACTTTCAAAAATCTTTCTCTCGAAAACATTCTCAATAATTCTTTCCACAACTTCTGATTCTTAATTGCATGGAAAGAAGGATTCTATGCAATCAAGAATCAGAAGTTGTGGAAAGAATTATTGAGAAAGTTTTCGAAAGAAAGTTTTTTGAATATTTTCGAAAGAAAGTTTTGATTGCACGATTGTATAGAAATTTTAGTTCCGGGAAGAAAGATTCCATTTGAAATCGAGAAAATTCAAGAGACTCATTGAGAAAGTTTTCGAAGAAGGATTACTGAATGTTTTCCAGTGAAAGCTTCAATAGTAAGAAGTGGAGATTTGACTGGAAGGCCTTCCATCTGAGCAATTTGAAAATCTAAAAATGTGGAAGAACCATTAAGAAAATTTTTTGAAAGAAAAGGTTATGAAAGTTTTCGAAACATTATTCTTATAGTAGATTTCGTGGAAATTTAGTTTGGAAAGAAAGATGCCATGTCTTAAATGATTGAGTATACCGCAATTGTGGACGAATCATTTGGGAACAGGTTCGGAAATAGATCGTAAGATTGTACTTCGAATTTCAAATCCAGTAGAAAAAGTTCCATGGAAAATCGAAGACAGAATTTGTGGAAAGAATCATTAGGGAAAGTTTTCGATTGAAAAAGTTTTTTTGATTTTCGAAAGAAAGTTTAGATAAGCAAGACTGTATGGAAATTTTAAATCCGGAAAGAAGATTCCATGCAATTGGAGAACCAGAATTTGTGGAAAAGATCAACGAGAATCATTTCATGTGAAAGGTTATGGGTGTGAATTCCATTGGGAATTAGTTGAAATGTAGAATCCGTGAGAAGTTGTGGAAGAAGAATTGTCGAGCAAAGTTGCGGTCGAAAGATTTTCAAAAGTTTCGAAAAGAAAGTCTTGCCGTCGTTTATGGAAATGTTAGCCCCGAAAGATTACGTGCAGTTTGAAAATCAAGAAATTTTAGAAAAGAATCACTGTGAATGTTTTCGTTAAGAAAGTTTACGATTGTAAATCTATGGAAATCTTAGTTCCGGAAAAGAGAGACTCCATGCTAATTCGAGAACAGAATTGGAAAGAATCATTGAAGAAAAGTTTTCGGTCGAAAGAGTTTTAAAATTTTCGAAAGAAAGTCGTAGCAGTAAGGTTTTATGGAAATCTTCTTGGTTCCGGAAAGAAAGATTCCACTTGATTAAAAATCAGAATTTGGAAAGAATCCATTGAGAGGTTACCGGTCGAAAAGATTTTCAAATTTTCGAAAGAATGTTTGGATAGTAATGCGCTGATATGGAAATTTTTAAAATCCGGTAAGAAAGATTCCACATCAGTAACGAGACAGGGATGATTGTGGAAAGAATCCATTGAGAAGATTTAGTCGGTCGTAAAGGATTCTATGCAATCAAGAATCAAACGTGGAAATAGAAAAATAAGATTTTCGAAGAAGTCTTGATAGCACGAAGGTGTATATGGAAAATCTTAGTCCCGGGAAAGAAGAAGATCCCATGCAAATTTGAAAATCAGAAATTTTAGAAAAGGTCATGATATTTGCATGGTTGAGAAGGCTTTTGAATATTATACGAATACGATGCGATTCCGGAGGGGAATATTCCCTTTTGTGACAAATCGGAGACATTGAATTTGTGGAAGGAGCATATGAAATTGAAAGTTTTCCGGTCAAAGTTTAAAGATTCCGTGAAATTTGGGAAAGTATCGGAACGATCAATGTCAGTTGGCTAGTAAGAGTTATATGGAAATCTTGGTCGGAAAGCCGAAACATTCCGTGCAACTTGAATGAGTCAGCAGTAAGTAGTCAGTAAATCAGAAACTACTGAGAAATGTGCTGAAGTGAAAGTGATGACGGTCGAAAGAGACGTTCTCGGCTAATGCTTAGTTCGGAAGCAAGAAAGATTCCATGCAATTCAGCGTAAGCACAGACAACCGTTAGAAAATGTATCGATTAGCGTAGAAAGTTGGCATTCGAGGCATTGAAAAGTTTTGGGTTAAAGACTCCTCGAAGAAAAGTCACTTTGACAATGAGCTTTATGGAAATCTTCAATTCCGGAAAAGAAAGATTCCATGCGAAAAATCAGTAAGAATTTGTGGAAAGATGTTCGGGAAAGGATTTTCGTAAAGATACAAAAAGTTTGGCGGAAAATTTGATGGTTCGCATGGAAATTTAGTTGCGTAAAGAAGGATTCTATGCAATCAAGAATCAGAAGTTGTGGAAAGAATTATTGAGAAAGTTTTCGAAAGAAAGTTTTTTGAATATTTTCGAAAGAAAGTTTTGATTGCACGATTGTATAGAAATTTTAGTTCCGGGAAGAAAGATTCCATGCAATTTGAAAATCAGAAATTCTGGAAAGAATCATTGAGAAAGTTTTCGAAAGAAGGATTTTTGAATGTTTTCGAAACGAAGCTTCAATAGTAAGAAGTGGTGGAAGTTTACGATCCGGAAGGAAGGATTCCATGCAATTTGAAAATCAGAAAATGTGGAAAGAACCATTAAGAAAATTTTTGAAAGAAAGATTTATGAAAGTTTTCGAAACAATGTTCTTATAGTAAGATTTCGTGGAAATTTTGGACCCGGAAAGAAAGATTCCATGCTATTTGAAATTCAGAAATTGTGGAACGAATCATTGGGAAAGTTTTCGAAAGAAAGTTTAGATAGTAAGATTGTATGGAAATTTTAAATCCGGTAAGAAAGATTCCATGCAATTCGAAAATCAGAAATTCTGGAAAGAATCATTGAGAAAGTTTTCGGTCGAAAGATTTTTAAAAGTTTCGAAAGAAAGTCTTGGCAGTAAGGTTTTATGGAAATCTTAGTCCCGGAAAGAAAGATTCCATGCAATTTGAAAATCAGAAATTTTAGAAAGAATCACTGTGAATGTTTTCGTTAGAAGGTTTTGATTGTAAGATTCTATGGAAATCTTAGTTCCGGAAAGAAATATTCCATGCAATTCGAGAACCAGAATTTGTGGAAAGAATCATTGAGAAAGTTTTCGGTCGAAAGATTTTTAAAAGTTTCGAAAGAAAGTCTTGGCAGTAAGGTTTTATGGAAATCTTAGTCCCGGAAAGAAAGATTCCATGCAATTTGAAAATCAGAAATTTTAGAAAGAATCACTGTGAATGTTTTCGTTAGAAAATTTTGATTGTAAGATTCTATGGAAATCTTAGTTCCGGAAAGAAAGATTCCATGCAATTCGAGAACCAGAATTTGTGGAAAGAATCATTGAGAAAGTTTTCGGTCGAAAGAGTTTTAAAATTTTCGAAAGAAAGTCTTGACAGTAAGGTTTTATGGAAATCTTAGTTCCGGAAAGAAAGATTCCATGCAATTTGAAAATCAGAATTTGTGGAAAGAATCATTGGGAAAGTTTTCAGTCGTAAGATTTTTAAAATTTTCGAAAGAAAGTTTAGATAGTAAGACTGTATGGAAATTTTAAATCGGTAAGAAAGATTCCATACAATTCGGAAAACCAGAATTTGTGGAAAGAATCCTGTGAATAGTTTTCGTTAGAAAGGTTTTGATTGGCTAAGATTCTACATGGAAATCTTGGATATCCGGAAAGAAATATTCCATGCAATTCGAGAACCAGAATTTGTGGGAAAGGAATCATTGAGAAGAGTTTTCGGTCGAAAGATTTTTAAAAGTTTCGGAAGAAAGTCTTGGCAGTAAGGTTTTATGGAAATCTTAGTCCCGGAAAGAAAGATTCCATGCAATTTGAAAATCAGAAATTTTAGAAAGAATCACTGTGAATGTTTTCGTTAGAAAATTTTGATTGTAAGATTCTATGGAAATCTTAGTTCCGGAAAGAAAGATTCCATGCAATTCGAGAACCAGAATTTGTGGAAAGAATCATTGAGAAAGTTTTCGGTCGAAAGAGTTTTAAAATTTTCGAAAGAAAGTCTTGACAGTAAGGTTTTATGGAAATCTTAGTTCCGGAAAGAAAGATTCCATGCAATTTGAAAATCAGAATTTGTGGAAAGAATCATTGGGAAAGTTTTCAGTCGTAAGATTTTTAAAATTTTCGAAAGAAAGTTTAGATAGTAAGACTGTATGGAAATTTTAAATCCGGTAAGAAAGATTCCATGCAATTGGAGAACCAGAATTTGTGGAAAGAATCATTGAGAAAGTTTTCGTAAGAAAGTTTTGATTGTAAGATTCCATGAAAATTTAGTTGCGGAAAGAAGGATTCTATGCAATCAAGAATCAGAAGTTGTGGAAAGAATTATTGAGAAAGTTTTCGAAAGAAAGTTTTTTGAATATTTTCGAAAGAAAGTTTTGATTGCATGATTGTATGGAAATTTTAGTTCCGGGAAGAAAGATTCCATGCAATTTGAAAATCAGAAATTCTGGAAAGAATCATTGAGAAAGTTTTCGAAAGAAGGATTTTTGAATGTTTTCGAAACGAAGCTTCAATAGTAAGAAGTGGTGGAAGTTTACGATCCGGAAGGAAGGATTCCATGCAATTTGAAAATCAGAAAATGTGGAAAGAACCATTAAGAAAATTTTTGAAAGAAAGATTTATGAAAGTTTTCGAAACAATGTTCTGATAGTAAGATTTCGGGGAAATTTTGGACCCGGAAAGAAAGATTCCATGCTATTTGAAATTCAGAAATTGTGGAACGAATCAATGGGAAAGTTTTCGAAAGAAAGTTTAGATAGTAAGATTGTATGGAAATTTTAAATCCAGTAAGAAAGATTCCATGCAATTCGAGAACCAGAATTTGTGGAAAGAATCATTGAGAAAGTTTTCGGTCGAAAGATTTTTAAAAGTTTCGAAAGAAAGTCTTGGCAGTAAGGTTTTATGGAAATCTTAGTCCCGGAAAGAAAGATTCCATGCAATTTGAAAATCAGAAATTTTAGAAAGAATCACTGTGAATGTTTTCGTTAGAAGGTTTTGATTGTAAGATTCTATGGAAATCTTAGTTCCGGAAAGAAATATTCCATGCAATTCGAGAACCAGAATTTGTGGAAAGAATCATTGAGAAAGTTTTCGGTCGAAAGATTTTTAAAAGTTTCGAAAGAAAGTCTTGGCAGTAAGGTTTTATGGAAATCTTAGTCCCGGAAAGAAAGATTCCATGCAATTTGAAAATCAGAAATTTTAGAAAGAATCACTGTGAATGTTTTCGTTAGAAAATTTTGATTGTAAGATTCTATGGAAATCTTAGTTCCGGAAAGAAAGATTCCATGCAATTCGAGAACCAGAATTTGTGGAAAGAATCATTGAGAAAGTTTTCGGTCGAAAGAGTTTTAAAATTTTCGAAAGAAAGTCTTGACAGTAAGGTTTTATGGAAATCTTAGTTCCGGAAAGAAAGATTCCATGCAATTTGAAAATCAGAATTTGTGGAAAGAATCATTGGGAAAGTTTTCAGTCGTAAGATTTTTAAAATTTTCGAAAGAAAGTTTAGATAGTAAGACTGTATGGAAATTTTAAATCCGGTAAGAAAGATTCCATGCAATTGGAGAACCAGAATTTGTGGAAAGAATCATTGAGAAAGTTTTCGTAAGAAAGTTTTGATTGTAAGATTCCATGAAAATTTAGTTGCGGAAAGAAGGATTCTATGCAATCAAGAATCAGAAGTTGTGGAAAGAATTATTGAGAAAGTTTTCGAAAGAAAGTTTTTTGAATATTTTCGAAAGAAAGTTTTGATTGCATGATTGTATGGAAATTTTAGTTCCGGTAAGAAAGATTCCATGCAATTCGAGAACCAGAATTTGTGGAAAGAATCATTGAGAAAGTTTTCGTAAGAAAGTTTTGATTGTAAGATTCCATGGAAATTTAGTTCCGGGAAGAAAGATTCCATGCAATTTGAAAATCAGAAATTCTGGAAAGAATCATTGAGAAAGTTTTCGAAAGAAGGATTTTTGAATGTTTTCGAAACGAAGCTTCAATAGTAAGAAGTGGTGGAAGTTTACGATCCGGAAGGAAGGATTCCATGCAATTTGAAAATCAGAAAATGTGGAAAGAACCATTAAGAAAATTTTTGAAAGAAAGATTTATGAAAGTTTTCGAAACAATGTTCTGATAGTAAGATTTCGTGGAAATTTTGGACCCGGAAAGAAAGATTCCATGCTATTTGAAATTCAGAAATTGTGGAACGAATCATTGGGAAAGTTTTCGAAAGAAAGTTTAGATAGTAAGATTGTATGGAAATTTTAAATCCGGTAAGAAAGATTCCATGCAATTCGAGAACCAGAATTTGTGGAAAGAATTATTGAGAAAGTTTTCGGTCGAAAGATTTTTAAAAGTTTCGAAAGAAAGTCTTGGCAGTAAGGTTTTATGGAAATCTTAGTCCCGGAAAGAAAGATTCCATGCAGTTTGAAAATCAGAAATTTTAGAAAGAATCACTGTGAATGTTTTCGTTAGAAGGTTTTGATTGTAAGATTCTATGGAAATCTTAGTTCCAGAAAGAAAGATTCCATGCAATTAAGAAACAGAAGTTGTGGAAAGAATTATTGAGAATGTTTTCGAGAGAAAGATTTTTGAAAGTTTTCGAAACAAACTTTTGATAGTAAGATTTTATGGAAATTATAGTTCCGGAAAGAAAGATTCCATGCAATTAAGAATCAGAAATTCTGGAAAGAATCATTGAGAATCATTAAATTTTTGTAAGAAAGTTTTGATTTAAGAAGGTATTCGAAAGAAGGTTTCCCAGAAATTTTTCTGTAAGTTGAGAAAGTGAGATCGACAAGGTTTTCTTGGAATTTTGGAAAGTTGATATTGGAAAGATATGATGCATATAGTTAGAAACATGGATAGAATGGAAAGATATCATGGTTTCCGTATGTTTTGAATGTAACAATGTAACGAGCACACTATGGGAATGTAACGATGTTTTCATTACGTTCGAATGACTGATGGTATGATGAGAAGTCTTAAAACGTTTTGTGGCTTATATGACGTCACTTCACCTGCTCTGGTCGCTTCTCGCTCTGTGGCAGATCAGCCTCGATTTGTTCGAGGGTAATATTGTTTTGTTTGAATGATATTTTGAATGATTGTTTTGATATTACTTTGATTATTGATTGACTTCATCGTAATTTTTGATTATATTTCTGATTTTGATCGTACTTTTGATTATAATCTTAAATTATAATGATATAAGTATGGTAAATATAATTTGCGATTTACACCGATCGAATTCCTGAAAGGAACCGAATAGAATCATCAAACATGTTGTATATTAAATCAAAAAATATCACCAAGTAACATCATTTACTACGATTCGAGTTGCTAATGTTGCATGTACGGGGTGATAAACATGCATATCATGTTCTCATTTTCACAATTTGTCATGTTCCGTCTGACTTCAACTATGAAAATGTATACCAACTAAATGCCGTCTTGATTTTAGCAATCTGAACTGTATTAGGCTGGTGGAATTATTTGTCATCAACGGCAGAATTAAAAAGTTCTGTCATTCGTACATAATAAGTAGGATGTTATTTGCATTATGTAGTATGTTGTGTAGTTACGAGTTACGACCAGTGTAGAACCTTATAATGAACTGTTGTTTCTTTATGTGCAACATCCAACTTATAATACAGTTTAATGTTATTATAATGCTATAATTGTAATCCATACGGTTAATCGTCATCATTATCCGCTAACCACTGATACTCATTATAATCCAGATAGCCTGAAGTCATATTCAGCTTTCAAAATTCAACGTGATATTACAGTTTTTGAGTTTATATTGATATCCAGTTGACAGTATTGATTATGTGACTCGTATTGTCTTACTTGTGTGGTTCGTATTCGTTTGATTATATATGATAGTCGTGATTGTATGCGATAGCCGTTGAAGACGTATTGAATATTGGTATTTATTATCGTTTACATATGATAGCCGTGATTATATCTATATATGATAGTCGTTGTCGCTTGTTATTACGGAGTTTATATTGATTTGAGTTGAATCCATTATAGTAGTAGCAGTTTCGAATATACATCTGATATGATACATATGATACATCTGAAAATGAAGCAGTAGAACATTTTCCCTCTCTATTTATCCGGGCTGGGGACCGGCGCTAAGCTGGTTTGACTAGCTGTTTTGCCAGTCAAGCCAACTGAGTGGCTAGATTAAAAATGTTTTTTTGCTGCTGAGGCAGGAACCTGTAGAAGAGGAAAGAAGGTTCCAAACCTCAAAAGGCCAACCGTGGCCACAGCGGAAAAGACGGGGCATAAGCTTACCGAACTCAAGACAGACAATTAAAAGACAGTCATGCTCAGTCAAGCTCACTCAGCTCAAAGCTCAAGACAGACAAGAAGACGCTCATGTCAAACTCACTCATGCTCAAGACGGAGAAGAAGACGCTCGAAGACAAGGCTTACCTCACGACCCCCAAAAATTCTATCTCATGGCTCATGTTAAAGTCCCAATGAGCCCTACCTCACGCCTCTCCGACTGGTCGCCGGCGATACCCCCTCTCCTTACCCCTCGCCCTCACCCTCCCTCCTCCCCCCTTCCCGCCTCCCTCTCTGCCCAGAGGAGCGAGTTCGAGAAGAAATAGGACAGTGTGTAGGACCCTAACCCCCTCTCCCCGCTCAAAGACCTTAAGGGAAAGGAAACAAAGAGGAAGAGAGAGAGATCCGGCTGCGCCATCGTCCGTCCGTCCGTCGTCCGTCCAGTCGTCCATCCAGCGAACAAAAGAACAAAGAGAGAGAGAGAGAGAGGGCGAGAGAGAACCGGCTTCGCACCATCGTCCGTCCTCGTCGCACGTCCAGTCGTCCATCCGGCGAACAAAGGAGAAAGAGAATGGAGGAGAAGAAAGAGAGAGAGAGAGGAAGAGAGAGAGAAAAGAGAGAGAGGAAGAGAGAGAGATCCGGCTGCGTCATCGTCCGTCCGTCCGTCGTCCGTCCAGTCGTCCATCCAGTCGTCCATCCAGCGAACAAAAGAACAAAGAGAGAGAGAGAGAGGGAGAGAGAGAGAGAACCGGCTTCGCACCATCGTCCGTCCTCGTCGCACGTCCAGTCGTCCATCCGGCGAACAAAGGAGAAAGAGAATGGAGGAGAAGAAAGAGAGAGAGAGAAAAGAGAGAGAGGGAGAGAGAGGAAGAGAGAGAAAAGAGAGAGAACCGGCGAAAGCCTGAAAATGCGAAAATATTGTATCAAATCCAGAAGATGTATTGAAATTGAAACATTGACATTATCTAGTAACTACAACATAACTGTTTTCATCTCAATGTCTATCACATAAAAGTATTCCGCACAGTGACGATACTAACTGTATACTCTGAAATAGAATCACTCAATCTCAAATAATCATCGACTGATTCCATCCGCATGAATTGTGTTTATTTTATCGATACTTCATTATTCTACCACGTTGATTATAGTTATTGCATTACTTTCTCATGTTGCACCATATGAGCAATTAATTGAATAGATAATATCAACTGATACCTCGGATTTATTGAGGCTTATGTAAGTGTTGATCCATCACGTCGTTAATGCGTGTCAAACCAACGATCCGTCATTGTCGTCCGTTCATCACGTATCGCTCTTGTAAATATCCATCTTAGAATACAACCATATGACCGTGTAGACATACAATCATATCGTAGTAATATATTGTCCCATTAGAATTCACTATAGAGCCATATATCCAGATATTAATCATGTAATAACCACCATAATTTGGTATTTAGTATAACCGTTTATTGATATATTATTAACCATTAACCATAATGATATTTTATTAACCATATTAACCACTTTATTATCAACCACATTAACCATATTGAAGGAGCAGCAATACTCACCGATTTCATCGAACTAGAATTAAGTTATGCTATGAAAAAGAGCCCTTTTATACATTTCGCTTTGGGCGTATTCCCGCTTCGGGAATATTTAAATTCGGTTTCGCCAAATCAAATATTTCAAAATTCCCACCAGCTGAATGTGATGATCTATTGAAGAATAATTTATCAATGCATAGAAACTAATGATGATGGTGATGATCAAAACATAAATGTGTCTTTCATTTTTGCCCAACATTTTCTACTTTAGGACCGGTCAAGTTTTTTTATAATGGACGTATCTCAGAATATGATAGTTCATATGATAGAGAATTTTATTCTATACAAAATGGTCACAACTTCTCCAATCAGTTCGCAATGAATCACCCCTCAAAGCGGTCTTTTTCTGATATACCAGCGGTATAAATAAATGTTTAACGTCGTTCAAGTATATCATCTGCTCTACTCACTGTTCTCTGTTTGTCTCACTTCCGCGGGATAGTTCTTTCGATGTCGTTCTAGTCTCTCACTTGCTCCAATGGTTGTTCCCTGCTTATCTCTCCTCGCGCGACGCGGTCGTGACTCCGCCCTCCTTCCGCCGACACGCGCATATGGCGAAGTGCGTACGCACCTTATATTCAAGTATCCGTTTGATCACGACGGACTAACTATTAAGATAACATCGACAAATTTGTAGCGGGAGACATCTTAATGTGAATAAATTCCCTGATTTTCATCTAATTTGTTGCTATGAAGTAATAGGGCGACTGCGCTCATGTGGAATGTTGGAAGGATGCATGGCGGCCGGTTAAAATATTGAAATAAACGAAAAAAAGTGGGCTAAGAATAGAGAACACTCATCCATCTGGTATTCTTGAGCACATTAAAAAATCATTACAGTAAAATCGCCGAGGCAAATCGAAATATTTCAGTCAGTGATACGAATATCCACTTTAATACACGTTTTAAAGCGGTCTGATTCAAGTGAAAATTTTCAAGCTATTTCACAACCTTGCAACTGATTAATAACCGAAACAACTGAGCATTTTCAGTGGAACTATAGCGAATCGGATAGCTATAGCCGAGTCAGTTTTCAACGCGCTGCGTTTTGTACATTTGGATCTAACAGAAGGGATTAGGCTTATTTTGATGGAGCTTGGCTAGACAAGGCGCATGCATTCAAGCATACGTTCCCTCGAGCTCATCTCATGAAAATGGTGCGAAAACAGTAGCAGTGTTCGCATCTTTTGTGCGGAAAATTAGAGAGTCAGAGGAAGCCACACAAATGAAACAACAGCGATAGTTAGGAAAGATTCAAAAAAGTTTTTCGATGTTCAAGAACAATTTCACAAATAAACGTCGCAAACAATTGTGAACGCTTTGTAGAGAATGAAGGGCTGTATCAGATTCCGTTTCCAGATCGACGTTCTGCAGAAACCTCTTTCACAGTTCATCTCTGAGCTTATCAAATACACTGATGCACGTAGCTGTAACGTAAAATTGCGATATAAATGAAATTTTAGCCAGGAAAACAAAATTAGAAAATTCTCTAGAGTTGAAAGCTCTACGTCAGGAAGAACTGATTTCTATTACTTCTGGGAGCGGCGTGGCGGAAAGATACGCACACTTGGCGATGCGAAGCTGTGATGTGCATGTGGTTGAGAGGTGGATATGAAGAATGAATGAGTGACTGAGTGACTGCTGAAGAATGAGTGACTGCTGAAGAATGATTACATCTGCTCGGATGATCCACATTCATCCCTTCACATATCAGCCAATTATAACTGAGATATCCCTCCTGGATGTCTTTCACAATTCATAAGATGGTCATAGCTTCCGAAACTGTTAAATTCTGCGAAATTCATGGAAATTATGAATCGCAAATGAAACGTAATAGTATCGCCACAAATGAACGAGAATTCAGAGTGCATTAATTGCGTTGTCATATCAAGCAAGCGAAACAGCTTCGGCGAAAACATCTCATCAAATGGGTATCGGCTTTCAGTCATGCACAACGCATTTTAAGGTGTCTAGTCCAGTTTTGTCAGCCTCCCTACTGCTAGTCAGTCTGTTAAATTTAACTTTGACGGATTCTTTTCCTTACTTGCGGTGGCAGCAGATGGTTTTATTTCCTTCAAAAACCGGAGAAGAAACAAGGCAAATAATGGACGATAGACGACGCCCCATGACTTATCCAAAGAGCTATATTCTCATTCTGCTCACCCCTCCATTTGTTTTTGAAGGATGAATTTTTTCAATTATTTCCTTCAAAAAAGGAAATAATTGAAAAATGAGGCCAGGCATTGGTGAGGTCAGACATTCTGAAAAAGGCATCACAAAACACTCCAACTGAAAACGGAATTTGATGGAAACTTCCATAATTTTTGTGGAATTACTCATTAGAAATCAAAAGTTTTGAATCGATTTTCATTATCGCAATTGTTCCATTAGTGCAGCTTCCTCTTACTTTTTGCAAAAGGTATATGCATTACCCAGAACTCAGCTTCGGGATCGCTATCTAATTTCATTTGGGATCATTATGGATTCACAGCAATCTCTAAGCCTGTTATTTTGACCTCTTCCTCTCCAGTGGAGGCTTAGGCTTACGCCTATACCACAAAACGGTTACACTGCCCAAGTGTTTACTGCTGAATCTACTAGATTCACAATCCACACATCAGATGAAAATTTTTTGATGGTCGTTTCATGGAACGCAGTCATACAATGCAGTCGAGTTCACCACAAATAACCATTCAGCTTATTATGAGTCAAAAATTCTTTATTCTATTTTGATGACGTCCATCAGATGATCAGTTTTCAGCGTAATAAAGTGATCATGACTAGTGAAACACAAAACAGTGAATATCATAATAATGAGATAATCAGCGATTGTATAAAACAA
This sequence comes from Anisakis pegreffii, assembly GCA_035041965.1. NCBI lineage: Eukaryota > Metazoa > Nematoda > Chromadorea > Rhabditida > Anisakidae > Anisakis > Anisakis pegreffii. The sequence continues at coordinate 74,597 of JAPYMA010000582.1, read as the reverse complement.
TAATAAGACAATAATATGCAGTTATTCATTTACGAGAATTTGACACTAACCAACGAACAAAAGCCATTTCAAATTACTAGGTATATGTATAAAATACAATGAGGAACTGTGTAATCCAATTTTAGTTTTCGATTGATCACCGTTCGGTTAATTAACTGATGCACTCTATTGGCGAATATCAAACAGTTTCCTTTTTGACTTTCGAATCGACACGAGGATTTTACCGCGCAACTCCCTCCTCCCTGTCAACATTACAGATTAGAAGAAGAGGATAAATAAATGTTAATACATGATGAGATACTTCATAAAATTCGAATCAATACAAAGCTAAAGAAGCAATACTGTCAGAAACAGACGTTGAACTACTCGAATGACAATACTGCTGCAAGAAAAGACTTGGTATCCAATACTGGACTGTGTCTGTGGGCTGTTCATCAACCCACGCTATTCCTTCCTTAACTAAGTGCTCGAGTACCGCTTCAACGCGCTTCTCATCCCACCGTAAACGATCCATTAATAATTCCTGTAATCAATGAACATCTCCAATGAACCGTTCAAATCCAATAAAATTAACCACGAATTGTTCTGAAACAATACCTTTGAAACAAGTCATTACACTTTCAATGGACGATCGATCAGAAACTGCTATAAAAATGTAATAAACGATGATAAATGGTAGTTATTAAACGTAACTTTTATCAGTCAAAAGAAGTAATACCTTGGTGACATAAGCAGCATCCTCTGCGAGTTGGAGAACCCGTGAATCATCCATATTCAACTCACCCGGCACACTTTGAACCATGAAACGACCACTGCCGAGCGCAATCAGTTCGAAACCACTACCCAATACTTTCAATTTATCAACTGCACGAATTATATCATCGCTGAAACATGACGAACGCTTAGCTATTTTGATCGAGATCATCCATTTTACATTAATTCCAAACATTTACTCAATTAAAATAAAGTTCAGACTATTAGAAGCAATCGACTAAGTATCACTGTTGAAAGATTTAAAACAGATATATATTGAAAGGTTGAAATTGAAATATATTAAAATTGAAAAACAAACGTGTACTGAAATAAGTGCAAATAAAACAAACACTGAAATAGCTTCTCTTCTCGTTGCACTTCGCGAACGCATCAGACGACTTCTGAGTTCATCGACCGTCATAACGCCACCATTTATGTGATTCGTTGACAAGCAAACCTCGACGATTTGCACGGCCAATTCGTAATAAAAATCACCAACGCCAAGCTTTTCAGCCCAAAAACCCTTACTTGCTGAAATTTTCTTACAATAAAATTGCTTTGCGTCGAATCTATCATTCAGTGTGACATCTGTACGGAGTGAGAAAATTGCATGTGATTACATATTAAAAATGAGTTGAAGTGAACTGGTGCGGGACTGAATAAAGTCGAATTTAACATACACGCAAGAGGATCCACACCGACAGAAGCACACATCTCTTGAAAGTGACGTCTGAATTGTGAATTTTTACGGATCTCATCACGATGCTTATGCGCGAATTCTTCCAGTCTAGTTGTGAACGCCGATAACTGTTGCGAGAATTGATTCAACTGTTCACTGGCCAATTCGGATCCTTTTGCTTGGAACTTCGCCTGAATTTCGATCAATTATTCGACAGAAACGGAAAAATTTTGATCTTTTAGTTAAAGTCATTGTATAATCGAATTTAGCTATTTACAAATTTTAAAACGCTTCTATTAAGATGCTCAAAAATAAGAATTAAAAGTGGCAAAATTAACTTGAATGTCTTTCTTTTGTTGAACCATCCCAACACCAACACCCCTTCTACGCGATGGCATTGTCTCTTAGTCAGTGCTGAAATTTACGTTATAATGTTTGATGCAAGCAAAACATTAATTTAAAAAATTTACGCAATAAATTTAGCGTTTAATTTATAAAACAGAAAAAGCTGTGTGACCTAGTTATAACTCTTTATAAAATGTACGTATAACAATATGCCACATATATCGCTAAGGTTGCTTGTTATGCTCGGTGATCAGTGCGCATGCTGACCTTTAATTTAGTCAGACTCACATTCAATCTCATAAACGAACTTGTTAATTTTCATTCAGTAACAATTCATTGAAAATGAGGATTATGTGAACCGCAATTGTAGACACCTTAATGAAGTACCAATAAAACTCACCTGATGATTGTGCCCGATTTTGACTCAGATGGCCGCGTTACATTTCAGCAGCCTTTCATAGATGTCTGCGTGCTTGCCTAAGGCGCAATTCAACGTTAGCTCTTTTCTTCAGTTGTCAAGCTTATCGTTAGCTGTGGCAATTTACGAACAATGTGATGACAACGGTGCTTACAGCATGCACTGAATTGCTTTTTGCAAAATAATGATCGATTTATGAGATGAATGAAAGGGAGAGGGTGCAGTGTTCTGCGTTATCTTTGCATGGAATGGCCTGGGGAGATTTTTTATGTGGAATGTATTGATTTTTAGATTACTTTATGCAATAGGCTCATTTTTATTCGGTTTATTGAAATAATATATTGATTTATATTTGTACTTTTCATACATCTGTGTAATCGGTTTGCATTACAGCCCTGCGAAGTCTATTATTTGCACGACCAGTGTTGTTATCATGCATTATCCAGCTGGATATGACTCATGAAATGTCCGTCTCACATGTTATACAACAAGTATCAGTTGATTACCACCACCACGCCTTGTTTGGGTTACCTGCTGACTCTATGTGCCAACCCTAATGATTACGTGGCCTTGCTTGCATGATTCCTCGCAAAGCGTGGATGAATCACTTATTTAATATGATTTCATCATATTAATCGCGTATTCGGTTCGATTTGCGAATTTAGCATATTTTGAAATTTATAAAAGTTACGTGTAAAAATTAATCAGTGAGATGGGAAATGAATATGAGAGCATTTGATGAGAGTTAAGTGATGATTGTATGGTAGAGAAGAAGGGTAACTGGGAGAGGTGATGTGTTCAGGCGTACTGCTATTGTTTGTGTTTCGGGTGGCTGCTGGCGACAGTGTGGAGGATTGCTTAGTCATCTGGTTGCTAAATGGTGGTGTGATCTGCTTGTTCGCTACTTCACCGTCAGACTTATTTACTTCTTTCGATAGAACGAATAAACAAGTGTTATTATATAAATGCAAGCGCATATGTTGCTGAGAAGGACTAGTATTGATGGTGTAATATTACAATTACATTTATTGTTATTTTTATGTCTAGTAGACGTTATGGGTGAATATCGCTTGTTTGTTATCACTGCTATGTTTTAAGAGAATCTTATTTCGTTGCTTTTTTTTCACATTTTTCTCAGAGAATTCAGTTTTTAATGCAATTCACTATTGCATCGATTTTGCGTTTCGTTCTGAAATTTTGTTCGTGTAATTATAATAATTTTGGAATCACAGCGAGTGTCGCGGCTTAAACTTTCACGTAAGTAACTTTCATTACTTAAGGTTAAGTTATTAGAAATCACTCCCTGGCAAAAAGCTGAGCCGTTGCGCTAGCAGTTCTCCTTAAGCTGCATTCTTCACACGCCTACGAAATTTTCATTTGATGTGTTGTAACTTACCATTGTTTAATACAATTGAGCAAATATCATTCGCAAGAGATCTCTTATCACACTTGCATCTAGCGGTCATTGGCAAAAGTCGACTGAAAAAAATGGGGTGATTGCAGAACGAAATTCTTGAAATAATTTCTAACACATTTCCGATTATAATCAGTTATAATGTGATGTATGTATGTGAGTAATTCGTGATGTGATGCAATGATGCGTTCGAACCGGAAATTCAATTCTACTTCTCTGAATTTGTGGGTAGTCAAAGTGAATGGCTGCAGATTATGTGTTATTCTTTCGAGTGCTCTTATCTCGTATGTTCGTTTGAAATATGAAAGTACATATCGATTTTCAACAAATTCTCTACTTCAATTATTTTGCAGAAATAGCTGAAAACATATTTAATATTGCTGCCGAAGAGACGAAAGGTGTTTCATTAAGTGTTCATCTGGTGTTTCTTTTTGTGAAAATCATCAGAGATGCCAAATAAATCCAAGAATCGACGGTACGTATACGATAAGAGTGTTGATAAAGAAAAGAAGAAAATCGAGAAAATTTTCGAGGTAATTTACATTTTTAAGTACGCTCATGAATGTCGAAATTCAGTGGAGATACTTTACCTTTTACTCTTTGCAATAGGTTCTTCATTTGTTTGTTCTCGACTTACAATCGCTTTTTTGTATTTCAATGCTAAGTGAGTGCTCGTAAAAATTAATATGAAGTTAGTTGCACGTTCAGTGATATCAGTGGCGTGATTACTTGGGTTCATGCGTAGAGGTAAAGATAACTGAATTGCTGTTTGCATTGAATTCATGCTGACAGCTTAACATTCACGTTTAATTTGTGTCTCCTTGTTTCATGCTGACATCTGGTGATCATTTTGATTGACAGCTATTGCGTTGCAAATAATTTTACTTATTTCATCTCATTCGTCTGATACTTTTTACATTTGATTACGTTTTGCAAACTGTCTATTATGACGTTATTATCAACGATGATAAGTATTCATCATTATGCCGTGATGGTATAGATGAAGTCGTACTCACTGTTTCAAGAACTGGTTTCCCAGGTGTGAAGTGGATTCAGACAATTTTGACCAATTTCATTCACATTTTCTAATTTAAAATGAGAGCGATTAGTGCAAAGTAAATTAAAGGGCACATCACCGTTATGGATTCGAATAATAATTTTTATTCTACGAGCGTGGTTCTATATCTACGATTGTCTCAATTATATCCCATACGAATTATTCAACTCGCCAACAGCTAAATTACAACGTAGTAACAGAATTAAGGTATATCTTTCTTGTTTTGCTTTATTGATTACGTTCGAAATTAGATTTGATTATTGGCAGGGATTGTTTGTATAAGTTATACGAATTTCAATGAACATTTCTGATTATTACAGTTCTTTCACTAGAGTTTTCGGTTGTTTCTTGAAATAAATAAAGAGTGTGAAGTGCGACTTTTTGTATGTCTCATCCTGAAAGGTCGATAAATTGTATAATTTAAAGAATCACTCCTCATACCCTCACATCCACTCATATGAAATCTTGTCACATGTAGAAAACCGAATATCGTATGCGGGCAGTTGAAAGGTTTAATTTGAGGATTATTTTAATTTGAGTTCTGGTGGTAGTTGAATGAGTTGAACTTTAGGCAAAACCGGAGAAAGGATTAGACAGCCCGTGGGTGAATGTTGAAGGACCGGTCGACGCAAATATCGATGGAAATGATACGGTTGATAAGGTGTTCACGTATATCGCCAAGAAGTTCGGTGATAAGACAGCGTTAGGAACACGAGAATTGATCGATGTCACCGAACAAGTGCAACCGGATGGTCGTGTGTTCGAGAAGGTATTCGAGTTGCTTTCATTGATTTCTTTTGAGCATTGATAATCAATTAAAATAGATTCAAAAATGCTCGTGATATTTTCGCTCGTTAATTTTTCGGGAACGAGTCAGTACCGTGTATCAAATGCTTTTGATACTCTTGAATATGGTGACTACTTTCGTTGATTTCAGTGATTCATATTCAATTTCATGTACTGAATGTGATGAATTCAACGTTGAATTCGTTGTTAAAAATTCGGTTTCAGTGGGAATTGGGAGAGTACCAATGGGAATCATATGAAGAAGTGCTCGATCGAATCGGAATGATTGCAGCCGGTCTTAACAGTATCGTCGATGGTCAGGAGAATAAGGTGTGTTCCGTATACATTATTGAAGTGTTGTTATGTCGATGCAGATTCACGCGAAATTCTGGTGTACTAGAGAATATTTGGAATTCAGGTGGTGATATTCGCAGAGACACGTGCAGAATGGCTGATGACAGCACTGGCATGCATGAGAATCAACGTACCTGTTGTGACTGTTTATGCAACACTTGGAGAGCAGGTCTGTTCATGAATATATATTCAGTTTATTCGTTCATTTGGCATACACAGTTTTTATTTTGTACCTCATCAAAGTAATTGTATTCGTTAAACTGCTTATTCTTAGTGCAATTGTGAATCTTTATAAATTTCCATAAATATTTTCATTCATCTGAAAGTATTGAGTTATGTAAATCAGTTTAATCGCTCACTGATGTGTATAGAGTGCTTGCATTTTGTATTAACTTAACAGTAGCTATAACATTTTAGCAGTAAAGTTTTAATATAGAATAGAATTGTTATAGGCCATAGCGCATGCAATAAACGAGACCAGTGCCACTCTATTGATAACATCAGCCGAACTGCTGCCGAAGATAATGGGTGTGAGTAAGCAGTGTGCGACGTTAGAATCACTCGTTTACTTTCCACAAGTAAACGAAAAGAAGAAATTGACTGATCTCACACCATTCCAACAACGCTTCAAACATGTTTATTCACTGACTGAACTGGAAAACAAATGCGACGAACCGTTCCGTTAGTGCTTTCTTTCGTTCTTCATTACTTCTCACCACTCATCTTTTTGCAGATTGCTTCAAAACTATGCAGAAAATTGATGAGTTGAATAAGATCTTTTGTTGTTTAACATATTTAAATCGTATTGGGAATGGTGTTTAGGTAAGGGGACAGATGCAAAAGTTTTATTTAAAATTAACCGATTTTGTGAGTGAATCAATCTGAAGAGTGCATTATTTTAGTGTGCAGGCATTGATTAGCTTAGAGGTGGAAACAGCCAAATTTTAACAGATCGCGTAAAGAAGAAGTTGAAATTACAGTTGAATCTCGAGCGAGCAAGCATGATATTGCCATGATAATGTACACGAGCGGTACGACAGGTGCACCGAAAGGTGTGCTCATAACGAACGAGAATATCGTCGCGTCTGCGATCGGTCTCGCTGAGGGTGTTCCGATCGTGAGCAGTACGGACACTTACATTGGCTATTTACCACTCGCACACATCCTTGAAGTGGCTGCCGAATTGACGTGTTTGGTGAGTGAATTGATTGGTTGTTATTGTAATTTTGTTATATCGGTGAAGTATTGTTTGATTCGGTTCTATTGTTCTGTGAATGATTTATTGATAATTTTCGATATTTTTTGCACGTATGATTCACTTATCGTTCATTAAATTCCATCTGAATGATGTTATCATTTTATTTTCATTCAAGCATATTTTTTGTTTGAAATTAATGTGTGGAAGGTTTGAGGCATTTTTTCATAGTTTGGATGACTCATTTTGAGATATGAGGCTGCGTTAATTTCGAAAATGAATTAATTTTGATTGAAGCTCCGTGGCTGTCGAATCGGCTACTCGAGTCCATTGACGTTGCACGATCGTGGTGCGAAGATCAAGCCGGGAACACACGGCGATTGCTGGGCACTTCGACCAACAGTTATGGCTGCTGTGCCGGTGAGTGATCGATTGATTACTTTTTATTGCACACTCGTTGTATGACCGTTGGAAAGGATTGAATATGATCGTTAGATGCAAGTGAGATTAATTAATATCGTTGAGTTGTCTTTTAAATATTCTTATTCGGATGCACTTTAGTGAATGAATTACTGTTGAAGAAAAATAAGTTAGATGTGAATTATTGATTAATGCTACAGGCAATAATGGATCGCATATTCAAAGCAGTCAGTGATGAAGTGGCGTCGAGTCCGCGTTTAATGCAAGAACTGTTCAAACTTAATTATGAACGTAAACGTGCCAGATACGAAGAGGGGTATTGCAGTCCTTTCCTCGATCGGTTCGTTTGTTTTATTTTGTTTGAATAGAGACGACACACTGTTCACATCATAATTTTTAAATCATTCTCATCGAATCGCACTTCGTATGTTGTGCGAAAATATATGGAAATGAAGTGTAGATACAATGTTGATATGGTTATTCAATAATATTTTCATCCTCTTTTGATATCACTTCTAATGTTGTGTTTGTGATGAATCCAAACAAACTGAAATTTGCACTAATGAAAAGTGAAGAGCAGCTATGAGAAAAGTGTAAAATAAAGTGGACATATTGCAGTATTGTTTTCAAAAAGATTCGTCGTCTACTGGGCGGTAAACTTCGAGGAGTGATGAGTGGCGGGGCGGCGTTGAATCCAGAAACACAACGCTTCATGAACATCTGCATGTGCTGTCCGGTCATCCAAGGATACGGTCTCACTGAGACGTGTGCAGCGGCTGCGATTTCCGACAGTTCGTTCGTTGATGTTTTTATTTGAAGGTCCGATGAATCTGTTTTGGAATATTCAGATTGTTTTGGGCTGTTTTATGGTTGAGTTTTCGTGGTGATTCTCAAGAGTGATCTGAGCAGTTGCAGTGCGAGAAACTGACTTGAGTTTACGTCCTTCAAGGTCGTGGATATTCTTTTTGAATTCATTTCGAAACGGTGTTCTATTCTTACAATTAGCTTTTATTTGTTCAAAGTCATTTATGCAAAAGTATTCATATTTTTTCATTTGCTCCTCATCCTGTTGAACAGGTGAATGTTTGAGAATGAATGTACTGAGTTCGGTTCGTTATTTCAAGAGAGAAACGACACTAATTTTATGATCGTTTTTGTTAGTTAATTTACATTCGTTTATTGAAATGCTTTGATTGACACATCACACGAATGTGCTTATCAGTCATTGGATGAGTTTAACAGCTGTTGATAATGGCAGTAATACTCACAAAACTGATGATGCAATAGTGAAAGCAATTCAAAACGCTCATTCACTCGCCTTGTTCCTCTTCTTTACACACCAATGATTCAAACCAAAATAACTTCGTAGTAATCTTCGTACTTTGTGCAAATTCTTCTTCCCTTGAACGCAGTTGTATTGTTTGTTTTTATAGTTTTTCACCATCGAGTCTTAACGTTTTCGCTTCTCACTGAATATTTCTTCTTCTGATTATGTTTGATGTGAGAGTGCACAGCTCGACAAGTTAAAAGGGACCAAAAATGATAATTTCTTAGGAATTTTCTTGTTCTCATCATATTAAGTTATAGTAATTTTTCAAAATTTTCAGTAAATGATCTCAGTACAGGAGCAGTTGGACCACCATTGCGTTGTACGAAGATCTTACTTCGCGAATGGACCGAAGGTTAATTTGATTGAATTTCGATTTGTAAACTTGATTATATATTCAGGGAGATTGCAAATCGTTGTGTCAGATTTGAATATTGCATAGTTGAGGTGGTGGTTAGATATTGTTGTGTTTATTGACGAACACTGAAATGTGTTCATTCGGTGCGTTATTATCCTTATTCTAGGTGGGTACTCCCCGTTAAACGATCCATCACAGGGCGAAATATTGGTGAGTGGCCCAACGATATCCCCTGGCTATTGGAAGCAACCCGAGAAGACTGCTGAAGAATTCGTGACGATTGACGGCGTTCGTTATTTCGCTACGGGGGACATTGGCGAGATGCGGGAGGATGGCTCATTGCTCATTATTGGTTGGTTTTGTTTGTTGGAATGTTTATTTTTTATTTTTGCTTTTTGAGAGGCTTCAACTGGATCATCAGTAATTGTGGTTGGGGATTTGTTTTTCAGATGATTATGCAGTCAGCTTTTGCGTATTCTTTAGTATCTCTATTTCTGCTGCAGTAAAACCGGAGATATTCCTTGTAAAGTACTTCAGAAAGCTGTGAATCTTTTTGGATAAATTTTGAATATTGTGGTTATTGATGAATTCGCTGATTTATTTTGAGACCGTAAAAAGGATCTGGTGAAGCTGCAACATGGTGAATACGTATCACTAGCGAAGGTTGAGACAGCGTTGTTGAACTGTCCTTTGGTGGATAACATTTGTGTGTACGGCAATTCGTTACAAGAATATCTGGTGGCGTTGATCGTGCCGAATCAAAAGCATTTGACGCGTATCGCTGATGAGGTATGTGGTTGTCTTTTGCAATGGCAGATGATTATTTAGTGGCATCGGTCTGCTTGTCATTTTATTACGAACATTGTTTCTGATATTCTCTGTAAGTCATCGCACAATGAGCGTACGGATTTGTTTGAATGAATGGAAATCATTCGATTCGTTTCATCCTTTTCTGATTACAAAAATTTTTTGTTTCAGTTGGGTGAAGAATCATCTGATTGGAAAAAACTTTGCCAAAATCGTAAGGTGATTGCGGAATTTAAAAGACAACTTGACGAGCACGCTGCTAAAAGTTTGTGATTTAGTCTTTGTTTTATTCCTTTTATGTAAAAATTCTTAATTGATTTTTTTGTTTGTCAGCAGTTCAACTACTTTGTCTCTTGTTTATTAAACAAATTCGTTTTGTTGGTTTAACGAAACAGTTTCAGTCGTTTAGAGTACTACGCAGTGAATTAGAGATTTTGTAAGTGCCCAGAAAGCACCGCTGTATGAAGCGTTTAATGTGATGGTTTTCGAAATGTTGAATAGTTCTTCGAAGATTTTTTGATATTGAAGAGGTCGATGTTAGCTGATTGTTGATGAGTGTGGGGGAGGGGGAGATCGCATTTTCAGGATGTTATATTCTGTTTTGTATACTTACATGATACATTCCCAATGAACATTCCCAGCGTGGAAGTTTGCAAAAAACGAATTTGAAGTTTTTTGTGAAAAAGTTGGGATAAATTAGAGTGATGTGTTCTGGAATAGGATCTTATGCAGTTCATTCGATGCATTTGATCCCCAAAAGGATACAAACAATATTTGTTAACAGAACAAAAAATGAGATTGAAAATGAAATGTTAAACGATTATTGATTTCATTTGTTGTGAAATGGAAGTTTTGAATTGTTTCATCGATATTCGATTTTAGATAAACTTCTGAAAGTGGAAATGCCGGGAAAGATTCATTTGTGTGATGAGGTGTGGACATCCGAAAGTGGTTTGCTGACTGAAGCGCTGAAATTGAAACGTAGACCACTTCAGGAGAAATATGAAGATATCATCAGTGACTTGTATCAAAACCATCGTTCTGGAGATCATAAATAGAGAGGGAGAAGGAAGGGTGGCACATTGAAATGCTTTTGGGTCATATTTAGGGCTGGCAGCAGATCTAATAATTACCCGTCGATTGGTTAAACATGGAATCCAATTGCATTTTCGAAATAATTTTGGGGTTTTTCATGGGTATTTTTTGTTGTGAATAGGAAGGGCTAATTGAAACTGATGAGGAATTCTTTTTTTGATTATTGAGCTTCTGGATGTTTTTGTCATCCAATTTATTCATTTGGTTAATTTGTTTGGCTTTATCTTTTTGATTTTCAAATGATATTCTTCCATTACGAACTGTTCTTTTAGTGTTATCTTTACTGATAACATTTTGCTTATGAATGCAATCACAATGATTATTCGTTTTTGATGAATTAGTCATCTGAATCGTTCGTATCACATAGAATGCTTCGTTTAACCGTTGTTACCTCCTATCGTCTCTTTTCATCACCTTTCTTAGACTTCTTTAAATTTCTCAAAATCTCTTCGCTCCGTACTCATACATATTTGTTTATGTTTATTCTCGCCGTTAAATTAATACTCTATTTTTCAGCTGATTTCTGCATTGTTTTGATAGAATATATTTTTTGTGTATTATTTTGTGTGCATTGAATCAGAGTTTTGGATTCAATTTTTCTGCTAGTTTATATTGAAGTTATGTTGAATATTTCGGCCACATCGATCAGTTTTTCTCTTTTGGTGTCACGACGATTCCAAAAAAAAATAATTTAATAATATTGTGCAAATGGAGAACCGATTTTCCAATATTGATGCAATTTGATTTTAAGATGTTAATTTCTAAAAATTTCTATCTAAAAATAACAACGACATATAGTTGAAGTGATAATTAACCGAAAAAAAATAGCACTTGATGCGAGTTGAGTGTAATTTTATGTGGTTTTTGTATTTTTTGCGTTTTTGTTGGAAATTTCGAAAAGTGAACGACGCATTTACCAATTATTCTTACGAGTGATTGGTAGAGTGTTGTTAATTTAGGGCATTTTTGATTTTATTTAACATTGAGTTCATTTGTTCGAATAATAGCAAATTTTATTACGTGATCGGTAATTTTTATGAGGTTTATGACGCATTCTGACAGCTTATTTCCCAATATCATTATCATCATATGATCACTGCTTGTGAAGGAACCACTTTTATTATACATAATTATGATTTTATCATAGTAATTATAATAATTGCTGTTTTCAGTATCTTTGATTATTATTTTTGATGATTATCATCATATTTATTGTTATTATTCGTTGTCTGTGTATTCGTTCTGTTTGTCACAAATTAATTTGGGAGCAAAACGTGTTTCTTCTTCTTTTGACTAACCTTTCAACATTTGCGTTTTTCTGTTTTAAATTCTCGAAATGCCCAAATTTCGCATTTTATTTCGTTTCGTTTTCTTTCATCGGTTACTTTTCTGCTTCGCAAATGAATATTGTAATGAGCATTGAGCGATGTTTTTGTTTCGTTGTTGTTTTCAGTTGTGTACAATGAGCGTATTTCCGTGAATGAGCGAGGTGAGTGCACTGGGCAGCTGATTTAGTTGAATATAAATCTTTGAGGGTGATTTCATCGAGGGAGATAATCATTCGAGGAAATGCGATGACGGAAATTTGTGTGGCTTTTCGAGTTGGCGTTATTGTTTGCTTTGTGTTTTGTTTGTGTTTATTTTTGAATTGATCAGATGATTTTTAACGTGAATCGTTCTGTCGAATAACATCAATGCATAAATGAGTTGAATCAGCTGTAGTGAACGTCGATGGTATAAAGTAGTGGCCATATGAGAACGTGTCGATTCTGCACTAGAAAGCGTTTTAAAAAAAATATTGTATGGATTGTGGTGTGAATATTATTGAATTTACTTTTTGTAGCAATTATTTTCGATGATCATTACTGTGTACACTATAATATTTATTCATTTAACAACGCAAATTGTTGAACAACCGAATAGGTGAACACTTCGTCATAAGATGCAGTTCGTATTATTATAATTACCAATAGTACCATTTTTATTGTTTTATCAACTTGTTACTAATATCGCTTCCGTTATTGATATTATCGTTGTCATTGATGATCATTAAAATTTTCCGCTTTTTGGCAGTAATGAGCTGTGTTTTCATTGAGCTAGATCATCATTCATTTCGTATTGTCAATGGACTTGTGCTCGTGATGCGTTCAAAACAGATCATGATACATTTCATAGATCATGGAATTGTAGTGTTCTGGTTGAGAGCCTCACAATCAGGTGACTGTCGACCGCAAATGGCTACCCTTTAGGAAGTGTCATTTTAAGAGATAGCCGTAAAGATAATTCAGTTAATAGATATAAAGATCACTCCAGAGGATATTGTTGGAATTGTGTGAGTGTGCAGTGGAACAATATTTCAACAAACAATTGCAACTGCATTGTGCAGAGTGCACGTGTTACAGAGCGAAGACTGTGACTAATGACTACATCTATCGATACTACATCCAGCGAGATCTTTGTTCATTTGAATGATGATACCACAACGATCATCATTATCCGGGTCTTATGGCCGCTTGTCCATGTAAAACATTTCTTGCGAGAATATCGCTCAACCAATTTCTCATGTAATCACGAATACGATCTGAAAAAATGAACAATCAATATTGAAAGCTTAATGGATGCATCTTGCATTTAGCCGCGGTTTATCGCTTCCAGAAAGGATGCGTTGCTAGTATGATATCCTTGAATTGGTAATCGATTATTACCATATTTGAAATCACTGCAAATCAATTTATGAGTTGTTCGTAGTTGTAACGATTCATATTTTCAACTGAAGATGACATATTTCCCTAGTGAAATTGTACGCTCGCGAAAGTGCTTGAATGGATTATCGTAAACAAATTCCAAAATAGACTCTCAAAACTCGACACATAAAGGTTCACAAAAAGACTCTCAAATAGACGACGGCTTTCTAATAAAATCAATCGCAGTTAAAAACCACTGAAACAAGTGTGTGCACTGCTTATCGTTTGTGTTTGCTTAAATCAGGAGAATTGATGAAAAAATAAAATGAATCGAAAAAAAACGCTATTGCAATAAATAAAGTGATTTTGATTTGTTGTTGGGTGCGTGCTTCTTTGATATTGAAATATGCCACAGTCAGCACGCAAAAACCCATCAGACATATGCCATGCAATCTAACCAACACCAATAAATTACTGAAGCTATTTCGGAGAATATTAATGAACAAGAAATCGAAATCAAAACTGACGAAAACAGTGATAATAAAGAACCTCTTGCAATTCTTTTCATTGCTGCACCACCCGAATTTCTAGCGAGTTTTTCTTCGACCAATTTAACTATATCATTTATTGTTGGTTTCGCATTCAGGCGATTTTGATCATTTGATTTTGAACTGAAATTTGCAAATATTATGGATGAAAGTGATAGTTTTATTGCGGTAATATTTTGAAGATGAGAATCTGCCAACGAATTCTCAGAGTGCCAACGAATTTCAAGTTTATTTCCAGATGAGGATGAGGTGTTTTGAATGATTCAGTACGAAATGAAAAAAACTTTCGAGAGATGATCGTTCACTCGACAATGAAGTAAAATCAGGAGGAATGGCTGTGAGAGAATGAAGCGGCGACTCACTTAAAACGCTGATCTTTATTTTGTTCATCGGTATTACCGGATGAAGTGGTTGAGAAGGATAACGATGGAGATAGAGGTATTCGAACGTGCATAAACCTCTGGGCAGCACTTGGAACTATGTGAAATGTTGATGCATTCCTTGATATTGCTAATAATAACGTGAATAATGTCACCTTCGTCACTTTACTCATTACAACTTACCAGCTTATCACCCTGACTAGAACACACTTAATCAGTGACTATCTACAGACCAACCATTCAGTCGATAACGAATATGCAGGTTAATCGAATTATTGAACACACTGAATGAACAAATATTACAAGTGATTGGACGAAAGAACAACAAATAAATCAGTGAATGCAGAAACGGACATCGATCAAATGCATGATCAAATGAATTTTGTGGATATGAAGTAGATGCTGAAATGAATACGAAAATAGATAGCGTTCATCGAATGAATTTTTTAGACACATGAGATCTGAGAATACGGATCTCAGAGCTGACCGTACCGACTTGAAAATCTATCGCAGGACTTTGAATAAATTAGAACTTAAAACTGAGTCAAAACTGTTGAATTGAAATTGCAGCGGTGCTGGAATAAGTACAATCGCAAATAGTAAAACGAGTGCATCAAAAAAATCATGAACGAATGTTGTAGTAAACGCTAAACACACCAAATGATGCAGTGGACAATGCGAAAAGTTAACCGATGCCACGAGGGGACATTTGAGGTTATTTAGTGGAGTGGACATTGATAGAAGCATTTGAAGATCGTTGTCAGCTGAGCACGTCACTTCACGGAAATGAGATCAGCAACTTGTTAATATCACCAGGAATTCATTAACGGCAAATGGTGATTAACAAAGCTTATGGTCAGTCGACTCACATCACAATATTTTTTTAAATTCCAGGAATGCAAACCTGGAATTTAAACGCATGAAATAGCGTAAATGAACCAGGTGGAGCTGAACTATACATTTGGTTTGCATTCCTGGAATTAATTTAACGAATGGGATACGCATCACGTAAAAACTGATTATTTTCTGAAGAAAGGTCTCCTGGCATAGCAATGCGGGCAACTGTAGCAATAAGAGATGACGAGGAACTATGGGCCACAAAATTCTGAGGGGATATATCCGAAGATGAACAAGAAGTGAAAGTGAAGCGAGCAACGCAAACAATTCGTCGAATCAAAACAAAGCAATCAGAATTTGAATGCGAAAAAAAGCAAAAGATCAAGCAATTCAATGCTTCAAAAACAAAATTCTCGTGAGATCTGAACTGTTCGAATGGAACTTTAGACTATCATCAGTGATGACTCAGTGATGCATAAGCAGACATTTGGATGAATCTCATCGTCGGACGATGATGCGAATTTGATGGAGCATAGTAAATTTGATGAACCTCTGGTGGATGTGATACTTGGATTACGTCATTGAAGAGGAATCCTCAAAATATTCGTCTTTAAATCCCATTCTATTAGGGTTGATGCTTAACACGCATGGCTAGCTTGATTTATGCTGAATAGCGAAGTTTTTTCGTTTCAGGAATATTAATTCAGAAAAAGTTTTATTTATGAATGCTGAAGCAAAAAAAGAAACTGCTGCTGGTTAGCAATAAGGAAAGTGGAATAAATCTACTGATCAGAAACGAAATGAAACATCATTCAAAAAGCCATTTGCAATAGACCATCCGAGGCATTGCGTGATGAAAATAATACCAAATGGTATATTCGACACGATAGAAGGTGTGTGTGTGTGTATGTCATAAGATTGTACTAATGGCCGTTATTAGCACCTAAAGTATCATTTGACAATATTCGAAAAAGTACCCACGTAAATTGAGCTATCAAAATGATCACTCGTTATGCTTTCGAAGTGTTTATTTTAACGAAAAAGTGGTATCATACAGGTGAATCGATTCAATACTACATAATGAAATGCACAGAAGCAGGAATTAGAGCAATGGCTCAAAATGTTACGCAGTGAGAGCTTTTTGTATATTGTTGTAGATTGTAATCGTCAGTTTCATGAATAGATTTCATGTAAAACCGCTGCAAGGAACGATCAGAAAACTGTGAATTTGACTGCAGTAGACTGAATCAAACGCATTATGGGATATCACTAATCATAAATGTTCACTCATTTTAGGGTTCGTCTCCTCAAAACCTCATATTGAGCTGATCAATACGGCTGAAGAATAAGCATTTGGACAAGCATACTACCTAAGATTCTGACATGTTGTGTCTGACTGTGACATCTTGCAGCTTCTGACATCTAAACGTCTTGTAAATATATGGAATCAGTGTCATTGTAGATAAATGATATTTTGAATTGTTGTCATCTGTTATGATCATTTGGCGAATGCAAAAATGTGCTGTTATGATAGACTGAGCTGATTGTGTATAAAGCATATTGGAGTTATTTTGACTGGATACCAAGTTTGACTGGATGCCATTTTGCTCTCCAGTGAAATCTTCAGCTCTGGGTTTATAACGAATTCCAGAAATCCGTGCAGATCGGGTCTACTGTTCTCCCAATAGATTCGCATCATGTAACGAAAAGTTATTATCTAGAGAAAATGACTGCTCACCAAATGCGTACTGCAGTCATCTTGACCTCACCCCAATTTTCAGTGAAAAATTGATCTTAGTTGTCAGCAAAAAGCAACAAACGTGGTCTTACGCATTCATGATCAGCAAATAGATCAACTATGAATGGTAATAATGATGAAAATCATGGAAAGGAAGCTGAGTTTCATTACAGCGCCGCTTCATCCATACGTTGCCTTTGGAGGGCTTGACTTCAATGACTAATTCAACCTCTTCGAATGGCAACTGAGATGCTGATGATGGCACGGAAATCATATCATTTAGGAGATGTCCAGATAAAGTAATGCCGGTATCTAATTGTAAGGGAAATTATGAATGGTAACAAGAAGAGAGCTCCTTTCAGCCTTCAGCAATAGAAAATCTGGAAAAAACTTTCCAGATCAGGTCGAATGATTTTCGATTGCTACTCAAGTTCTAAGAGCTTTTTCCTGCAAGCCTGTCAAATAAAGTCTGTGGCTGACATAGAATGGCAATGGAGTGAATAAGTCGAGTATAGGTCAAATTCCTGCTGTGTATCAACACAGTTTCAGCTGAGTTTCGGCTCGAAAGTAACGAGTGGAAACACAAGTTATTCAATGAAACGATAAGCGAACACGTTTGTGATCTGATAAACTAGACATGCAACGGGATGTGATGGCTTCATATGGCCACACAAAACACAGTTCATGACTCTGTGCATGGCAACGAGTACCTTATGTGAACATCTTCAGTATAACAGACGCATTTTGTTAAGAACCTTATCAGTTGTTTTCTGACGTGCAAATGTATGCACTCACAAGATGTAGTTCTCATAGCTAAGCCGTGCTCTTGTTTTGTATACCGTGGTGGAAGGGATGCTAATCATTCAATTATTCAAACTCAAACAACACACTTGAGGTGACGTGATTTCAAGCAACCGTGAGCAGTTAGGTCACCGAAGAATGAGGATTCGCTTTTCGACCAGTTGAATGCTGTAGAGATTTCGATTTTGGCTTGGATTTTTCGGCGAGGCTTTATTTGTTTTGTTATAACCAATATAATGGTGTTTGCATTAAATGACGAAGTTTGATGTTATTTATTTGAGTGTTATTGCTGACATTTTGATACTTCAATTTTCCAAGAATATACACATCATCATTATTGATATGAATTCGCTAATTATATTGGTTCGTTCTGCAACACATCATTGGTGTTTTTTAAAATGTTTTACTAACGATCTTCAGTATTCGTATTGACCGCGTACACTATTTCGGTTGATTTCAACACGTGTGGTCGATTGGTCGGATGTGGCGGCGTTAATTTGATGCGACGTTTGCAATGAACCATATCCACTTTTATCCTTCACGAATTTTCGTCAAAATTTAGCCGAGAAGTGATCATCAGTTGCGTGTGGTCAAAACGAGCCGATGCCAGCAATGCGATAAATTTTTCATGAATGCTAGGATTAATTCAGTAAAAAGGTTTGTTTTGAATGCAATATTAATTCGAGTGCGTTCTTGCATTCACACATAATGATGATATCATTATGTGTGAATGCAACAGAAACCTCACCAGTCCTCATTATGTGGAAAAATATTCATCAATAATTCAAATGAACGCAACATTTTTACGTTGAAAATGAAGACGATTTTAAACTAGATACAAATTACATGACTGCGATGGGTATGATATGTGCATATTGATTAGATGGTAACAAATATCTTACCTCTTCAAATTCGCTGGAACAACAACGAATAGTAACTGAGAACAAATCGTGAAGATTTGAGTGATTTCAAATTGAGAAGCAAACATTGCAATGCATGAACTTCTAAGGGGAACTCGAACATATTCAGCCAAAAGTAAAGCTGATCAATAGAGATATAGAAAGGGAACTTTTATTCGGTGAATGAACAAATTGAACTTTTCGTTATTTTTGTGTTAGTCGCCGAAGTTCGAGAAAGGAAAAGGAAAGTTCGGAGTGCGAAAACTAAAACGATACACCTGATAATGAGTGGATGCCTACAAAAATGATGATGACATTGACTGAATTGCTTTTGATATTCATTCGGATGTGCATGAATACAAATTTAATCACTGAATGAAGACGAATTAATGATATCATCATTAATTCAATCGAGTGCTAATTCAATGACTCTTTGTCGACGACATACTGTCTCGTTACCTCAGTTGTGCTCATTACCTATTGATGAATTTCTGGTGGAATTACAAATAACGATGGTTTTGTGAATAAATAATCAGATACAAGCCAAATCATTAGAGTGCCTGTGTTCTGTTGTTTTGGGATTGCATAAATAGCAATATAGTGCCATTTCAAAGCATACTTCGGGTAGTTTTGACAAGTTATATCTGATAGTGAATAGAATAATGCGCACCGTTCGAATGGGATTTAATTCGCATCAGTAAATATGTAAATACACATATATCCTACGTCCTTGATGATATTTCTAGCATTGATTGAAATAAAACAGACGTTATATTCTCTCAAAAATCCGACATATCTGTAATATTATCCACTCATTCATTCGCCCGTCCCTCCATCAATTTTCCTGACCGGTTTTTTGGTTGATCTTTTACTCAATTCTAATGTGCAAATAAGCAAACAGCACCATCGCAGCTCGCATACTTTCGAAGTCAGTTTTTACTTCATTGCTCGTCTAGTCTTTAGTTATTCCTCATATACATTATAGTACGAGTTATTCATTGAACTATTACTTTCAAAAATTTCTAATTCATTAATACGTTCAGACTGATTTCTAGTTTGTTCCCATTTTTATGATTAGAAATTTTTCTTGTGCCATTTGCAAATGCAAAGAAAATGTGCTTCATAAATCTTCGAAATATCTTTACTGCTATAAATGACAAGGTTTTTTGAAATAAGCGAAATGAATTTGTTTATTTGATGATGCTGCGAACAATTGGTTAAATACAGCTCCAACAGAATCGTTACAGTTCGATTTTGCTCTGAGCAGAAATTTTTGTTTATTATTGAATATCTGGTTTTACCGATTGTATATCCATACACTTATATAGATGATCGTTCACTCAATAAATTGATCAATCAATTTCATAGAACTGGTGGTAATATAACTACTCACTGATACTATCCATTATTCGTAGTGGTTAAAATTACATGCATATTCTTATATCGCATTGTTTGTGATATCAAATATTCGTTCAAATTTATTGCACCTCTTCGTGTTCTCGAAGAAATTCCACCGCCTCAGTACACACCATTCAGCAGCAAACGTCGCTGATTAGGACGACATTTTGCAAGATCATCAGCTTTTGCACGATCGCTTTAAGCAAACAGTCGAGTACTATTATTTTTTCTTTCAAAATAAGTTTTTTCATCATCTCAGTCTAAAGTTCCTTTTCGATTGTTTAATTGTAAGAGATTGTCTATTTTTTCTTATTTGCACATTTCGGAATTTGGTACTTGAATCAAGTATCGCAAATAGATCATCCGAAAAAAAATGGTCTGATCTCAAAATAAAATATCGCAGTTGTTTCATCCCGTCTTTATTTCAAAAAGTTCCGAGTATAACTCGATTACTTAAATGTCGATCAAATAGTTCCATCGCTGATCGCTAAAAATCACCACATTTACAGAAGATTCATTTTAGATCGATCATTCGAAGTGCACAATGCGAAGTGCAATGCAATTTTTGCTCACATTAATTTTCTCCCAACTTATCAATGCCCAATTCATGGGTCAAACGTCATCATCAGGCCAACAAGCATTCATGGGTCATCAGCCAACTGCCATGTCATCCGCTCAGTTCGGCTCAAACAATTTCCAGCAGAATCCGGTGACTCTTCCTTTTTTGTCTTCTCTCCATTTCTGAGAGTACTTTCACGGTTCTATTTCTGACTTTCAGATAAGTCATCGAAAAGGAACAAAAAATTTCCCATTCAGAATCAATTTACCTTCAAACAGAAACTCATTATCAAACTGTTTCGTTTAACAATTCATTAAATATTCAGTGAATTGAATCAAATAAATGCCAATAAATTAAGAAGTAATCGCTCGTTCTTGTCACTTATGATCACTCGAAAACGCGTTTGTTGAGTCGTCGATCCGTTAGGTAAACGATGACTGAACTGACTGTGTTAAGTATTCACTACGTTAATGTAACGAAATGGTAATATATAGCACATTAAAATGGATATTATTTGATTTGGGATTTTGGACACTGATTATCAGATTCAAGCTTGAAAAAACAATCGCATAAAAATAACGAGGGTCCTTAAGTAGTAACTAAAGCCTAATTGTATTCGTAGGAAATATTCAATTTGGTCATCAATCGACCATTTGAACAAACATTTGCAATTGAGAGAATAACGATAAGGTAAAAACACAGTTGATAAGTCACGACAATGATCGTCGACTTGGTGAATCACAGCAAAAAACTTTGTGAGATGTTATAAATTCAAAAATTTGAACGTGACAACTATGGTGATTCGCGTGATTTTGAAGTGAAATGCGTCTTTAGAATATTCCATGTGGGTTACCACCTTTTGTGGATAAACTACCGTCAATGGCACAACAACAGCTGCGAGGCGTTTGGATGGCATACAGAGACGGCGAAAATTGCGGATTGCAACAAGCCAAAACATTCGAAATCATCCGCGGACTCACTGAAACTGAACGCAGTTCCATCTTTGGTCAACAACAATCAATTGCACAACGAACGCCTTCGGGTGGGTAGTTCCATGACAAATTTAAGCCTAACATTCACGTTCAACGTGTGTGACGCTGTTTTGGTGTTAAAAGTAGAATGACAAATATTTGTGTTTTGAAATATTTGAATACTTGATACTGAATACTGAATACTTGAAAATACTTGAAAAATGACAAATATTTGAAATAAACTTTTAAAGGAAACATTTCAATAGCTCAAAACCTAAATGGTGAACGCGAAAAATTAATTAGAAATGTAAAAATTGACGGGAATCGGAATTGATCGAAGCGTAATTGTCCAGATCAAATAGCAGCAACGCCCGAATTAATACCGATGTTCATACGAACAAGTTCACCTGAAGTGCGAAGACAATTTGATGAGATATGGGCCAATGAAAAATTGGATCTGAGTGAACGCTATAATCAAATGGAAACATTAGCGAATAAAGTTCTGAACGCTCAACAGGTTATTACTGATAATGTCATATCTCATTTTATTATTATCATTTCGTTTTATTGGATGATATTTTGATTGCTTACAAGCAAGAATACCGATATGCGATCGACGTTGGCGATGTAAGAAAAGTATCCGAAATTTCAGTTCGATCGGAATTCGACCGAATTCACATTCTGAGATTCAGACATTCGGCATTCCGACCGAGCTTCAAAAATGTCCGGTTAGAATCCGAATGATGGAATTCCGAACGAAATTTGTCGGACTTTTCCGACCGAACTTCGCTCGGATGTCATCACTATCTTTTGACTGCGTTGTCGACGCCAGTCTTCGACTGGTTAATTGATGCAGTCTTCGAAAAATGATTGATTTGTTGATGTTTAAGTTGTGAACATCAAAAGTTTAACATTTTAAGCTGACCGATTTCAAAAAGTGGATCGCAACGATACGAGCGCAAAAGTCTCAGTTGGATGCACGCATCAATGCACTACCGCCTGAGGCACGTAACGCCTTACAGCAAATTGAATCGCTGCGTGCCAAAGAACGTCAAATTATACAATCGTTGAATCCGCTCGTAGCAAACCAACTAATTGGTATTCTTTGAAGGGACCACAACACTTCGATCCATCAACAAACACTACCCATATCACATTGATAACTGCGATAAATTACAATATTATTATACTTTCATCTCATTGTCAGTTCTCTCTCAATTATTCCACACAACGTATTCACGTTTAACTCACTCAATTACGATTCACATGCACTAATAATGTTTTTTTCAGAAGAAATCATTAAACTGTCTATAGGAATTATTCACTGATTAATCTTTGTGTTTACGTTCAACGAAAATTTTGAAAAACAATTTAGAGGCTTAAAGGATTCGAAAGGTTATAAACGAATCGGTGAATTAATTAATGGATTGTTAATAGCACTGATGAATTGCATCGTTCTTATTGAGCGTGATACTTTTGTATGTGATAATCATTTGACAGAGTTCAATATCAGAATCCTCTTCATTACAGAATCACATATCGTTTATCACAATAAAGCTTTAATTATGCACGCATATTCTGTCATTCGCTTTAATAACGCTCTTCATAGTCGATAATAACAAGCATTACAATGTGACTATTATTTCAGTAAAATAACGATTATAATAATACAAATAATGATAATAATAGTAACAATAATAATAGTATTAATAACAGTAATAATAATAGTAATAATATTAATAAAAATAATACTAACAACAGTAATCATTAATTCAAGAACACTACACACATCGTCATCAATTACTTTATCTTTATAAGTCACTGAATGTTTACGTTGAAATTCTGCAAATTTTGTACTGCTTCACATTCAATTAGATCAACGATTCAACATTCTGTATTGCAGTGCTTTCAAAGCATTCGAAGATTTTCAAACAAAAACAATCGCCCTAATGATTTGCGTTTGACTCATTCGCTGTGTTAAGAAGGATTGATCGAATGCAATGGCAAACAATTTCAATGAAGCACTTTTCTAACGATTAACTGATCGCATGACTTTTGATTTCGACGATGTGTTTCGTATTGCAAACAAATACATATCACAGATAAGAAGATACCAACGGAACCGAAAACTGAGAACGATCGAAAATCGAACGACAACGATCAACAATAAACATTCGAACGAAACAAACTAACGTATGCATAAATAAATATGATGGTAACGAAAAGTAACTACACCATATCAACAGCAATGAAATGCATATAAATGAAACATAAATTATTGAGCATTTCAATAGACATGAATATTAAATTCATAATACCACCGTATCGAATTGAATTATTTCGTTTCTGATAATTTTAAGTCTGTGGAAAGTTTCACTTCACAAAACATTACATAAGCATTTTGGATGGAACGAGGATTGCCGTGGATGAGAATAAAACGGAATTCGATGAGGCGTTTTGTTTTTGCAATGCTGTTCTCGATTCCTAATTTGATGCACTGGTGACGATTGTCATCGATGTATCAATTTTCAAACATAATCACTGTCTGATTCTAAAACATTTGACAATAAGAACTAGTAAAATAAATAAGAGTTAGAAGTTAACAATTCGTTAACAATATTGATGATTGAAAAGATTTAAGGTTAAGATGAATCAAGATGAGATCTCGGAATGTTTTCTTTGTTTTGAATGGAAATCATCGAGTGGTACTGTATTTTGTTTGAGTGATATCTGAAGGACTTTTGCAATGAAATTTATACTGCATAAGCAATATTCGCATCAATAACGAATATTGCTTATGTATCAATAATATCGCATCAATAACCAATAAATCATATTTAATGTGATTCCAGAGAGCATTCCAGATAACATATTCGATAGTTCTCTCCTCATCCTGTCCCTGATGATGGCGAAACGTTGGGAAGGAGTGTAGCTTTTGGGATGCTCTTATCAATCATTATCATCAACAATTAGCACATCTGAATCCGGTCGTGACCAATGAGCACTTCATATTATTTTCTAGAGAACAGTCTCAAATTTTGAACAATGAATCGAAAGGAATTGATTTCCTCTATGCTATGAACAGTCTATTTAAGGAAAGCGTTTCATGAAAAGTTTGAAATCTTCAAAAAAAATTCTACAGATCGGAACAGGGCTTTCAAAGAATAACAGAAGGGACGGTGAGAGATGAATGAGATCAAGAACATCTATTTGTATTATATATGATATTGATCGACAAGAATGAGTTTCACACACGGCATAACTTTTACTCAACGCATCGATTATTCGTTATGGCAGCTAGCAGACTGTCATGAGCATAGACGGATTAGGTCTTGTGATGAGGTTACATTTCATGGTCAACTCATCATTATATTCGAAATATGGATCGAATTTAGCCTACTATACGTTTGGAACTTAATGTGAGGTGTAGGCAAAGTTTGAAAAGTAACATTCATAGAATTATGAGTGAAATTTGGTTCAGTGTTCGAATGTCGATGCAGGCAACAAAACACGTATATATGAAGGCGCAGTAGTTTGTGAGACAGATTACTAGTGAATATGAATATTTGTATAACGCGTTGTTATTAGGCTACTGTTTAAGCACTAATGAAAGAATGAGTTGATATACAATAGGATACAGGTTGAATAAGCCACTTCAAATTCGCTGCATAATTTTCAAAATCAACAATAATTTAAAGCTCGATTTCAGATTGATTTCCAGAGTTGTTCAATGCAAACATAAGTCACAGAATTGTCATAGACCCAAACCAACATCCACTTCAAGTGAAACAAATCATATTCATAATCCCAAAAATCAGTCACATCAATGCGTCTTATCATTAGTCACATCTGTCATCAGTAAAATCACTCCAACCACATTTATTAGTGGCTACCTATGGGTTTTTATTTTCCTTTTTCATATTCAGCGAAGAGCCAACGCTGTAAATTAAAGAATGGAGCACACTTGTTCAAGAGCAACGGAGATTTAAAGCAAACGGTGAGAAATGTTGCTTATCCACCCGACATTCTGCTTTAATAACCGAAACTACTTCGCCGAAAGATCGTAATTCTAAACGCCAGAAATTAATATCTGCTCGTGCTTTTTTAGATGGCTTCGGCTCTTCATAAGTAATTTGATGCGATACGACTACGGTCATTCAACTGTCTAAGATAATATTAATCTGTCAAAGTGATAAGTAAGTTCATTTTACAGTTGGATTTGTGGTGAATGAGGGGATTAGCATTGAACTTATGGATTTATGAAACACACCCTTTTGAATGAGCTGAGTACTAGGGAAGAATTACAGTCACCGTTAAATGTAGATTATTGGAAACGATAAATAACGAAATCTCCAGTCATCGACCTATTATATCAGTAGAAATAACTGATAAAATATCGGGAAATATCGTTTGGTAGTGCTCAATTATGTTGAGCGGTTGATGGTCAACTTGCTCGAGTGGACATCGAGGGAAGGGAAGCGGGGGCTTATTGCCGCTTGTTGTGTTACGATAGCAGATTGACTCTCTCGATCGCCGAGCTGAGTTAATTAAGGCTGAATGAGATTCGATGAGTTATTTTTGGAGGCCGTTAAAGTTGCGTTGTACTTTTCGAATTTCCACGACTGACGATCATTTTTGGCATCGCATACCGACATCTTCAATGATTTATCATCCTCACTCAATGCCAGGCATTTGTCCGAGGTCGGATGATATATTCGACCAGTCTATAAAGCACTTTTATTAGCAATTAATTTCGCTTTATTTTGCATTTTTTATTGGGAAAGCGGAAACAAAATGAATTTTATGATTAATTAGACATCAAATTATAATCGTAAAAATTCTCAATATGAATGACTATCTAATATAAAATTTAAATACAATGTTGAAAATGACAAATAACATCTGAAATAAAAGTTGAATTATACTGTTACAAAACCTCGTGATTGTATTCCCAAAGCTGGTTGCCTTTTGAACCGTGGCATTCATAAGTGACCGGTGGTCCACGACCCGTATAATCAAGACAGTATTCATCGCGTCTTATTTCACCTTGTTTGTCCAACAACCAAAACTGAATATCAAATAAATGATATCTACTATTCAATGCATATCAAAAAATATCTACTTCACTATTCAATGCACATCAAAAAATATCTTCTTCACTATTCAGTGCACCATCTTTCTCCAATTCATGAAAACTAGAACTGACCTGATTGCCACCCATCTTATGGCATCTATAAGGTATAACCGGATCATTAACAGCATTTCGACCGACTTCATGATCAACACAATACAGTTCATTACCACGATTGCGTATCTGCAATTGATGCATCAGTTACAAATATCACATTGAATACTGCTCACGATAAACAGTTAAGCGTACTGATCTTACCTCACCACTACCAATCGCCTCGCTTGGTATGAACAGATCGGGGAATACGTTATCAAGGTACCATTTGAATGAACGGCACTGCAAACGCTCCCTCAACTTCTTTCGTTCACTAACATCACCATAATCACCCTGAATAATTAACACTTCAATGAATATTCATTTTCTGCTTTTTTCTTTGATTTTGTACATAAATTACGGTATCAAGCATATTATTAATTAACAAACGAACGCGCACACTCACAATCAGAGCAACACTGCAAGCTTCCGCATAAATTTGCACTTAAGAGCGATTATTTGTCTGTGTCAGTTGTTTATACGAGCGATTTGATAGCAGAGAAATTAGTGAATGCAAAAATAATGATTATGCGTAAATTTGATGAAACTTCTTACCAGATTATGATTGATTCGTTCATAATAAATCTCTTTATACTCATCAAGCCAGACCTGAAATTGAAAATTCCGTTGAAAATGCTCAGCTGCATAGCCTAAAAGCAAATTTTCGAAAGCGAATTCAAAAGAAGTTCACCACTGATGCATCACTAAAGTTACAACTGTAGCATATTAAATTGGTGAGGATCTAACTAACGAAAATCGTTTAGCACAAGAAGATCGCATCTTCAACAGCACACTAAATGACCAAAAATAAAACCTCAGCTAATCGAACGTTATTCCTCTGTAAAACATTAACACCGGTTCTCCACTTGTATGGTGATTTCTTTCGGAATATGTGACCCACGTGACTGCACGGCACTATCTCCAAACGACCACCACACATCCAAATCTGAATTGCACTCAGAAATTGTTGAATCAATTGACATGCTACAATACCGCATCACTTGACCGTTCGATACGTAAACTTTTACTCCGCACTGTTCGCTTTCTATTAGTTTTTGATAGTTTAGATCATCTGGTATTTAGTCACTGTATACTCATTTTCCATGAAGCAATATCGTTCAAAATCTGCTTGACAGCTGATATCATAGCAGATTTTCACACTCAAATAGCTGATGAAGCATGATCTTCATGTCTTTTATCTTGTATTTTGCGTCCTTTAATGAAAACCGACAAAATCCAGCAAATTGGATTGTAATCGATGGAAAATGGGTGCATCCGATAGCATTCGAAAAGACAAACTGAAAAATACACGAAACCTTGAATGAGATTTCGAGATTTTCACCACCCCAAATATCAAATCCGGGATCATAAGTGCCCAATTTCTCGAAATAATTCCGATCGATCGCGAATAAACCACCAGCCATCGTTGGTGAACTGAAAATGATAACGATATTTCATTATCACCCGCGAAGTATCCAAATCTAGTATCAACTGATAATTCATAGCATCAACTGATAATGCATATGAGGAATGCTGATTAACTGGTTCATAGTTAAGATGAATGGTCAATCATTGTTGATCAATTATTCAAATTTTGGATTGCACTCGAACCACTTTCCTGATTGCACCACAAGAGCGCCTTTATTTAATGAGATTTAGGAGATACTTTAAAAAGCGTCGCGTTCACAATTCTGTTCGTTTGGAATTGAATTGTTTTATCAATTTCAGATGCTCAGAAATATTTTCAAGAGGAAATCGCATAGTCGATGGAAGTGGAAAAAACAAGAAAAATAAAATGAAAATAACGTACGGAACAGGATCAATGCGGCTCTTCATCTTCTTGAAATCTCTGTCCGGTAACGTGTGCCAGTTGAATGTTAAACCCCAATTAAAACCACCAACACTTAAACGAGTATTTGTTGTGTAATAAAATTGAAAGGTATCTAAATCAATCGTATCAATTACTGGTGTTACTACATTCGACGTGTTTTCAGCGATTCGAGCCAACAGTGGTTCAGCCCATCCTGAAATGAGTTGCGATTGATATTCATTGATTATCAACTCTGCAAGCAATCCATATCAAACAGTGTTTATTTATGAAACTTATCGTCCACTATTTTCAACTACGATTATCACTTTCATCGCGATATCTATCGATAAATCCTCAAATAACAAAGAATATATTCATAATTCAGCTAAACACTTCAAACTCTAATTGAAACCTTCAGTGCATTCACAATGTGAATCGAGATAAATCAACACTTTTCCCTTCGCAACCGCAGCGCCCTTCAAACGAGCACGTATCAACCCAACTCTATTTTCCATACGTACAATTCTCACTTTTCCAAATTGACTCAAATAATCTTCCAGTGGTTTCTGAAAACTGTCGAGTTAACTTCACTATACCAATGAGATAACCAGGCGTCATTCCTTGCCAAACCATACTGTAATTTTGTTCTTACTCGTGTACAATGCTGTTCGAAATCGTAAGATGACTCTCAAAAGCATTTCGATGTTTATTTCAGTTTGGTGAGCATATTCCTAAAATTTTCATGCGTGAAAAATTTGCACTGAGAATTTTTGCTTTGTATGGGAAACGCGCAAAGAAATCCCAAATACGAAATCTCAGATTTGGTATTTGGAATTTCTTTGCACTGAGAATAGATGAACGCTTGAAATGAAGTGCGTTTAGTCATCCAAAACGAGCTGTTCGTTGTTGAGAGCGAAGTTCACAGGAAATACAATAAAACGACAATGTGTAATTGCTGAATTCTTCGTTTCAAGGCCAAAACACCGAAAATATGCGTAGCACTTTCGTCATTCCTTTCTTTTTTTATGAAATTCAAAAACGATAATTGCTGGCATCGATGTAGTTTCGATGCCATTTCGTGTGCGTTTCCCATACAAATCAAAATGCCTCATTTGCACCTAATGTAAGGCCATTCGATTATTCCTTGACGCCTTTCAGATTTGAATAATAAATCGCATCTGAATACTCACAACCAACCATCAACTGAATATTTTCGAACAGAACACAATGACCACTAAAAAGCATATTTCATTCACAAAAAATCACTCAAAAGAGAGAATTGACTTAAAAAACGAAATGACTCAATGAGATCAAAACATGACGATAAATCTTCTCATCACCTTCAAATGATGCATATCTGAGCAATCATCCACTAAAATCACTTCATTAAGCAATCGGTCCGGTGTTCTATCAATCACGCTATGAACAGTCCTCAACAGTGCAGACCACGCTTCGTTATGGAATATAATTATCACAGATGCATCCGGCAAGTTGTCCGGGTACGTCATTTTTGTACACCTAAAATCCACTGCGTTCACATTCTTGATTTCCGAAATTTTCAACGATAAATTTCTATATCGTAGTACCAGTAAAAATAATAGTAATAGGAATATTATTACTGTTATTGTTATTGCAATAATAATAATAACAACGCTAATGTAAGATGATAATATTGATGACGGCAATAACACTTCAAAACTAACAACTCGTCAGTTTTATTGGGCAATGAACGACGCAGAGATATCATGTCAGATGCGTATTCATTAAATGAATTACTTTTAAATCCTTCATCATATTTGGCTCGTTCTGCTGGTGTTAACTTCTGAAATTTTTGTAGTTTCGAACAAAAAGTCTTGATTGAAGATGATGGTGCTTTGTATAATAGCTTGGTCAGCAACAAATTTAACAATAAGATGATTAATTTAAAGATGATCTATATCAGCATACACCATACGAAATTGAATTGGAGGCAATTTTTTGGAATGATATGAACAAGCGATGAACCTCTTTGTCGATTACAACTGGTTTACCCAATTCTCCAGCTTGATTTGGATCACCATATCGATAAATAGGACTATCGCCCTTATAAAAACGACGATCTGGCTGTGGAATATTCGGCTGTAAATAATCAATCATCGTGTATCGTCCCCTTCCTTCATTATTCACTTAGGACGGATGACTGATTTGAATGTGTTCTATGAAGTCGAACTCCAGAAACTGATATCGATAAATGCTTTTCAGAAATCACATTGTTTGGCATTCAAAGAATTCATTGTCATCGTAATCAAAGCTATGAAAAATAAATCAAAAGACAAAAACTTGAATGAATGAGTCAGAAATTCGAACCTTTTCATTTTCTTCCAAATTATTCGATTTCTCTTCTTTTTGATCCTCATCAGCATTCGCCTCATTCTCTTCATTAATCTTCTCATCTACTTTCTCATCCTTTTCAATTTGCTTCTTATCATCCTCAACTCTTTTCCTCTGAATATCATTATTCTTACGAACCACTTTCTCATCATTTACCACTTTTTCATCTAAACCTGTCTTCAACTCAGGTGATAGCTTTTCCTGCAAACCATCGAATATGACGACTGCAACTGAGCATACATGGATGCATCATAAGGATGCGAAATTTGAAGAAAATATGGTATAATCAGTGAAATTGAGCGGATGAAACGATAGAATCATTTAATGAATGGTGGAAGAAAACAGATGATTTTTTTGTGATTTGAATGTCGTCGATTGTTTGCAAAGTGTAACAGATCGCAAAGCGAAGAGGCAAATTGATATAGCGAAAAGATCAAGAGAGGTGAATTGTTGTTGAATGCGATGGCAGTCAAATGAAACATACAGTGATATTATTAAGTGATACGAGTGTCGAGATAATCCAGTATGCACCCACAATTGATAATATATTCAGAATGAAATTCCGCCTTTGCAGTGTGCGTGCACCGAACATCATTCTCACATTACTCATGCAAGACGTTATTGAATTGAAATGACTCCTCGCATCGTCGTCTCGTTTATTCATCGTTTCCACACTGAATATCTGTCAGAATTCAAACTAATCAAATTTTCCACAAATACAAGTGCTTGTTTTTTGTGCAAATTTATTCATGAGTCATTGCATCGCGTTGAAATTTCATCGCTTCGTTCGATCAATTAATTCCATGATGAAGTTCTTTGATAATGAAGTTTTTAAACAGAAATTTTTTTACGACCCAAGAAGATTGAGTTTCTTCAGGTTGAAGAACATCGTCGTTAGCTGAATACGGAAAACGATCGTGAAGTACAATGATTAAAATTAAATTTGATGGTGACAAAAGGTCGTAGAGAGCAATTGCGATTATTGTTGATGAATAAATGAATGATTGAATGAATTTCCAAATGAAATCTGCGATATGCAGTAATTCTACTTTTAATAACAGTTTCGGCGTAATTTGCATTCGTCATTGTCTAAAGTAGCGTAATAAGGAACTGACCGTTTTAGAATTAAGAAAAATTCGAAATGCAAAAAAACATCGCACTAAAAAGTTGAAATATTTCAATCGTTCATCCGAGAACTTTGCATTGCATTCGAGATGATTGAATGGACTTTTCACTATCAGTAGACTTTGCGCTAAATAGAACTGATTTGGAGATCAGTAATTTGATAGTATTTGACGCACAGTGACATGCACATGGATAATCTGTAATGCTAACGGTTCGGAACAATACAAACGATAGCACTGCTATCAGAAGATTGATGTTTACCTTTGTAACGATAAAATCGTTCGAGATTGCAATAGCTGAATTCCAAGCGATCTACTACTTCGATCTTCGATCAAATACACGTCATTAGAGGTAAAATCACACTGAGTATCGATGTATATAACTGAATAATACTTGAATACAATAGCTTTACATTCGGATCAACGTCAAATAAGCAATGAAAAGCATAGCCAACGAACAACGCCAATAAAACGCTATGAAAACAGTCATTTGATGTGAGCATAACAATGGGCATTTGAATGTTATAGATGCGTATCCATTATCATCCTATTGTATCCATTCGTTTTCTAAATTTCGCTTGAATGGTTTGCGACCGTCCGTTGCAGTTTTACGTAACCTTGAGAGAAGTTGTCACTATTTAACGAAAGGTAAAGGATAGGAAGCTGGGTGATGAACGACACGAAGCTGGCGACTTGTTAAGCTGTGGAAAATTAATGAAGCATTTTTTGAAAGTATTTTCGTTAATGAAATATTTCAGATTGAAACAACGATATGATGACACAATGTACTGGAAAGCATGCAACAAAGACAAAGTCATAAATATGAAATAAACTTGACGAGTTTCTAAGCTGATCGCATTCAATAAATTACGTATTCTGTCGGCAGGTTTCAAACAAGAGCGACTCTCTTTCCATGCGAACCTACCATGATTGATTTGGAAATTGGGAACAAGAGAGCGTAGCCTAGTAACCGTATAATCATTAGAATTGTTTGAATTTTAGTCAAAGCAACCAGACTTCATGAAAAAAAAAACATGAAAGAAGAATGCATGTCTGAATTCGTTACTGTTTTACGTCTCAAAACCATTGACGTCAAACGGAAAACATCAAACAGCAGCACGTATCAAAAACTGAAGTAGCATTCAAAAGTTGTCATAAACACACCCAAATTTCGAAGACGGTGCAATTCAATTAATCGAGTGATGAATCGAGTACTTCTTTAGTGCAACAATGAGAAACAAATAGAATGCGTTTATAACATATCAGAATTGACTGAGATCGTCACTAACTAAAACAAGTTTCAATCTGTTTTCAAATAATGACATTCCCATTTATCTTCACTTAATAACCTAGACGTGTGTATTATATCACGATTGGTCATTGTCAATCTACAAAATATTCCTTGTCAGTGATTCTCACTCTTACGAATTTTGTTGAAAAATATGAATGGCATAAAAACGATGAAAACAAACTGAATGCTCGAATACAATTTATCAAGAGAAATGCATTGTGAATTCTGAAATAAAGTTTCGTGTAGCCACATCATAATGCCCAAATCATTGACGTGGCTTTGACGACCGAGCGATCTGATCGGCTGGAAGCGCAAATCAATCACGCAAAGGATCCTGGTGATAATTAATGGCATAATCAAAGAGTAGCTCAGTCAGTCAGTCAGCTATTCGAGCAACGTGCTGACAGAACGAGTCATCTCAGAGTCAACCTTTCATTTCAATAAACTTTGCTCAGATATGTAATCCGTTTGTTGAACTTATGGAAGAGTTTCTGCTATGATGGAGAATAATAAAAATTCTTCACTTAATGACTGTAAATGATAAATGAAATAAATCAACATGAGCATTGATGGAACAAATCGTATGAGAGTGTTGTTTATGGCATTTAGCTTTCCTAATAATATGAACTGAAATAGTACTGAACATAATAAGCGATACGGAAGATTGGTTAGGAAATGAATGTGGAAATGATTGATGGTTATTTGTTGAGTGTGACATTCATCTGTAACATCGTACGGGTTTCATTATTCCATGGCAATCATGACCATGACAACAGACTGTTTATCTGTCTTGCGGTTGAACGTTAGCATCGAAACATCAACGATCAACCGCGGTCATTATTCACGCTTCACAATAGTGGAGCATGCCTTATTGCGAGTAATATCTAGGCATAAAGCAGTACAATGTACAGATTACGAATGCATGACATATGCTCGATCAAAACGACTCAACAGGATGATCTCAGCTTGAAGCTAATCGTGAAGCAAATATATTTCATACAGAAACGCAACAATGCATGTGTGTTGAGGACGTGTCATTAGGTTGCTTTACCATTGGCAGGAGTATTCATATCGCAGGTGAGAGTGATCAGTAAGTAAACAAAAGTGAACATCTGCCAGTTGGCAAATCTCAACAAAAACGCAATGAAAATTATCCACGTAAACGGTGAAATGCAACAGAATATTACATATGAGTGAAGAATAATGAAATTGTGCATGATTTAATGAATACAACAAGCAAATAATACAATGAGCAAATAATGTAACCCTGAATGAACTGAAAACTGCAGAAAAATTAAAAAGAAGACACATTGCATGTGCACGATTGTTCATCGAGTGAAGAATGATTCACGGAATTATGGCCAATCTTTAGCCAACCATTGAATTGTCAGACGAGACGAAAATTCAATTACGAAAAAATACAACAGAATTTGTTGTAGAACGAAATTCTTCGATGCAGAATATCACAGTTTCAAGGGTATTTTCTAAGACTGTGTGTATCTCATTAATTGAGTTTGATTTTTTCAAGTAATGTTTACATGAAGTGTAACCAAGAAAATTTTTGTCAATTAGCGTTGAGCACTCAAACGCAGTCACTGTACACAAGCGTTGTTTATTCCCAAGTAATTATTCTCAGCATACGAATTTACAGTGTCAAATATTGCTGAAGGTGGTGATCTTCAATTCGCAATTCGTTAAAAATTTAAAAGTGTTTCAACGATCCTCCCAAACCGTCATAAAACCATACGTTCCAAAGAAATTTCAACTAAAAAATTAATGACTGCCACGAATATCTCGATCCACTCAATGTTCACTTCATGCAATAATTTCTCAACGTTCACATAACAGGTTGGTGCACACAGTTCTGAATTCTCAAGTGCAATCTACGAAGGATTTACGCCCTACACGCTAAAAAAAGAATGAAATACCGTGAAAATATGACTGTGCAACAGCTATTATGTGGGCTTAGACAAGAGTCAAGATGACGATATGACTTTTTGACTCGAAAAATCACTTAGTGACAAATCATTATTGAAAAAATTGGGCTGAGATCACTGATGAGGCAAATTTGCCTTGATTATAGGAATGAAATCTTTTAGAAATTCATCGCATCTGAAGATATGCACGGTATACGCGCTCAACTAAAATGATTCACCTTAAATCAATTTGAGTCACTTCATCGATGGAAAGAAAATTGAACACGAAGAATATTGTGGAAAAGGTGAAATAAAATTAAGAATTCAGACCAAAAGAATTGATCAAATTGAAAGATCGAACGTTTCAGACGTTGAACATTAACGCAATGCAACGTCATTAGTCAAATAAATTTTGATAATGTTTAAGCAGACACGAATATTCACTTCATTCGATATGCGTTCGTTCGATAAATCGAATACGCGATGAATTTGAATGACGTTTCAGCTGATAGTGGATCGCTGTTGGTTCTGATTAGCAACTGATAAGCGCATTGCCAAGCTTATCAAACAGTGTGACAGCATTGCAATCGAACGATCGCCATTCTTGTTTAGATGGATTCATTTGAAACACTTGTTCCATGATGACTTCTGTCAATTTCACCGACGGCTAAAAAACTTATTCTATGAATGACCTTACTGATAAAGTTATCATTTTATGGAGACAATTTGACAGGCTCTCAATTTATCAATTTTATTACATTTCTGTTGTGAAAGAATTAATTCACTAATTGCTCGTTCATGTCCACATCAGCTAGCATACATTATAAAAAACTGATTTGATTTATTGGACACTTAAGCGGCTTATTTTATGATTTATAATCAACTGTTAAATCATTCAATATCGAGCAACGTTACTACCATTAACATGAATCAAAGTTCCATCTTATACAAAACAAACTCCATTTCGCTTTTTATAATTCCATTCCATGAACAATCAAATATTTGACAAAATAATTTCAAATAAGATTGCGGAACAAGAAAAGGAGTACGAGTGTAAGAAGATCGCAAACAATTGAAAAGCCACGAATGTATATTTCAAGAGGAACAATGCTTATTAATTCATTTAGCTGTGTGACACGTTTCATTCGTTCGCATGCATCCACTTCACTTCCATTTGTCAACAAGATCATTGCAAATGCATAAAGCAATAATGATGATTCGCCTAATGCTTATCGATATGCGGTATTATTAAGTCATATTAATTAAAAGTATCCACTCACCATTTCACTGGCAATCAAAACACTATGCGTTTAGCTTTTCATTTATTATGAATATTCAATAAAGTTGTCTTTTTTCGATTCATTTAAGTATTTAACTATCAAAACAATAAATATATTGTAACTGAATTCTGCTCTATTGATATTCAAAATTATGACGGCATCTGAACGGAATTTCAGTTCGGTTGGAATCCGACCGAACCGGCTTTTCAGCACTCTGGATTCGGAATACCGACCGAATTTCGGAATTTTTCGGTGGGAATCCGTCCGAATTCACATTTCGAGATTGCGACATTCGGAGTTTCGAGTGTCGGAACTCTGAGCGAAATTTGTTGGGTTAAAAAGAGCAAACGTCAGTCGAATGCGATCACTATTCCAAACGACACACATTCTGCTCAGAATAACCACAAAGCACATGTGATTATGAAATTGTTGAAGATGCGAACATTATAATTTGCATAAATAAAAAAGAAATCGCTTGAGAAGAGACCCAAATAAATATACTTTTCGTAATTGAAGAAATTAAGTCTTGCTGACATAACATCATTTAATTCACGGCATATCGAATTATTGTCGAGCTTTCAGAATGCGGTTGTCTCTTTGATGCATTGTTGCTTTGATTAATCGAATTGATTACACGAAATTTGTTGATACGAAAAAATGGAAGTGACAACGAATCTGGTTCAAAATTGATGAGGAAAACTGGAAAAGTTTATTTTTTTAGTCGTATTTTTTGCAGAAAATGTTTTCAGTTACAGAAAAAGGTTGAGACGAACGAACATTTTACAATTGATTAAATCTATCAATGTACTTATAACCTTAATATGTAACAACAACGACAATGAAGTATCATCAACGAGACTGATTGATGATGAATGATTGTGAGGAGCATGTTAATTTCGGTTATTTGCGAACGAAATATCTCAAGAATCGACGAAATGTGAAGTGACATTTCGATCGTGAAACGTTTCATTGGCGACTGAAAATACAAAATGATTACATCGAAATTTTGATAAGACGAATCAATACGCTGAATTTACTTGTTAGGTTAGTTTCGCATTGAGCGTTACCCTTTAGGGGCACTGCGATATGCGTTCATTCATAGGTTCGTTTATTTGTTCATTTGCTCGTTTGTTGCTTAATTTATTCCCATTTTATCACATAACATTTCATTCGAAATGCATTCTAATTGCTTTCAAAAGGAGAAAAAAACCAAGTATCTAACTAAGCAACAGACACAGCAACATGAACTGAATTTAAAATCAACGAGTGTATAAGCACACTGAAACAAGCCTCAATAACGCAACGAATAGGTTTTTACGGTCATAATTCATATTCATCACACCTGTAATTAAGTAAGCATTTAATTGTTTTCTCAGAAACTGCCATGATAAAGTTTAAAATCATAACAACAAATATGAATAAATTAATGAATTGATTAATAGACAAATGAATGGAAAACATTTTAATGAATGACCAATAAAATAGTCATCAAACAGAGTATTCGAAGAAGAGTGAACTCAAATTTGATTCGAGTACAATCACATTAATGATGTTTCAGTCAGACCCCACCTTGATCATTTCTACACTTGAATAGTCAGAAGAAATCCGAAATTCTTTGGTTAGATTCCAATAGAATCTATTTTTGTAAATGCAAATTTCGACAATCACCAAAGAGTCAAAAATTATCAAAAGCTAAAATTCGTTCAGAATTCGACCGAATTTTGATCTGAAGTAACTGAAATGAACTCCGATCAGCTACCAACACTAAAATATTGTTAGTGAATTTGAAAATTCATCATAAATGAGCGACAGAATGGGACGATAAATATTGAAGGAGACGCTGAGCCAAAAAAAAAACACTGATGGAATAACATTAGGAACGTATGAATGCACACATGCACTTTATCGGTCTTCAAGATCTGAACGATATCCTCTCAGATAAAATCTCCTTCATGTCAACAAATCGATCGAAACAATGTAACCTTGACTTTTTTCATTTC
Organism: Anisakis pegreffii; assembly: GCA_035041965.1. Lineage (NCBI taxonomy): Eukaryota > Metazoa > Nematoda > Chromadorea > Rhabditida > Anisakidae > Anisakis > Anisakis pegreffii. Next base: position 35,759 of record JAPYMA010000582.1, on the reverse strand, counting down.
GTAGCTATCAAAACTATCAACTTCGATCCTTTGTGATAGTTTGTTAAATTTTTGAAGTTAATCGAATCAAACGAAATGATTGATTGGAATAGGTCATTAACTGAATTTCGAGTTAACAAGTTTCACTTAGCATTGATTAAGAATATCCATGTTTATTCATCACTGTTACGAGCTGATATGAGAATTTGTTTATATACAACCCGACAGGAAGTTACTAACTCCATATGTTGCTCACTGATCTATCTTATTAATGAGGAAGATATATGAGGCTTAAGAGCTGGTAATCCGATATGTATATATGAATATTAGTTTATATAATGAATTTCATTGTATAAACTATTTTATCGGAAGCTTCGTACTGTATGAAACACTTTGCATAATCATATGGACTGTTGCATATTAATAAAGTGGATGAAATCTCGAATGCGCGATGTATTTTCATTGAAATACAGCGAATGTGAATTGTTTGGAATGCGTTCGATTGCTAGTCTGTTCAGTGACAACAGATAAACAATAGGCACAATATCATGACGGCGTTATTATAGCTTTGAATGACATATTGTGACAGCTTGGTAACGTAGGAACGTTACAATTAAGCTCAACATTCAGAGCAAACATTACACGTGGAGCAAAATTCATGAGCAAAATGGAATGAGAACTCGATCGGTAATGCGTCACATTTAACGACAGATTCTGGCAATGGGACCACGTCAATGAAAGTAAAGATATTTTTATAGCAGTATCAGTGAAAATTTTGCATGACAACTGATTTTTCGAGGAATCATTTTGATAGATTTAGTTGTGGAAATTCTATTCATTTGAAAACGACATGCCGGAAACATCATTCGAAATCATTTAAGAATTATTGTTCAAGTCAACACAAATCGTATTGTTTGTTTCGCATAAGAAACACAGAGGAAAAGAATGAAACGAACTGCACACAAGTATTTTTCACTGCTTTATCTTTTTCTCCTGAAACTAGAGGAATTTTTACATTTTTCATGTAATCGAACAATTGAGACATTTGTTTCGCTCCATATGATCATCAGCAATTTCTCATGAAAATATTCCAATAAAATGAAACATAGGCAAAATAAAAAAAATAAGATCTCATGAAAACATAGGCAAACATTCCAATGATTACTCTATTTTACTTGGGTTTTAATAAGCACCTCTCAAACGACTTCTCGTGATCATTCTGTCAGAAAATGAAAGATCGACTGAGCGATTAACTGAAACTAAACGCGTCTAAGAGCCCACATAATAAAGGAACATTAATGGGCAACGAAGGAACGACAATAAAAAAGGCGAGATAAAAAGTGCGAAATGCAGTTTTGATGTCTTCTTCATCATCAACTTCTCAACAGCGAATGATGATGACACGAATGGCTCGTTCCGAATACATAATGAATATCATTTACAGATTGATACAATAAGACATAAAACAAAAAAGCATCCAGCAAAAACCTCAAACGTAAAACAGCATAATATATGATGACGTGAATATATAATGTTCTCAACGGGAAGCAAACCGCAATCACATTCAACCCCACTAGCAAAATGTAATCCTCATTTATCCACCTTATAAATGCAAAAATCTCGATGGAAAAAAGCTTTATTTATTTGTACCTGAAATAAATCGATGCATTCTTTTCTTTGCATGAACGCTGTTCTCGTTTCTAATCGTTGTTCTCATAATCGAACAAAACGCAATCTGGATAATAAAATGGATATCGCGCTGCTTGTATTATATCCATTCGTGTTTAATTTGTTTGGCAACATATTTGAAGCATTTATTTCTTTTTTCAAATGGTACATTCAGCGACTGATTCACATCGAACACAATTGCTTGCTTGATTTGCTCCTTTTCTTGATTACTTACACTCAATTGCCGTTCTTTCATCACTACTTGCTTGCGATAGTGCAAATATTTTTTGAGCGTAGCACGTAATATTCATGGTATGTGAATGTACAACAACGACAAAATATGGTGACAATATAACAATTGTGCTTGTGATAACATTAATGATAGTTGCAATGATAATGATAACAGATAAAGTGGTCAATTCAGTAGCCTCGTTACCACATCAGCAAATATTCACTAAACAAGCACAATCCATGACCTAAATTTTGCCTTGTCATCATGAAGCTAGTGCAGGTATCATGAAATGTCAGATCACACAACAACAATATGCTGTGATATTGCATGATAACATATTATTTAGTACTGTATCAGTGAAATATTCTCATACAACCTACTGATAACCATCTGTGTGTGATATGCAACAGTGATCTAATATAGAGTTATGAGGATGACACGTAAACTAACTCAACAATACGTTAGTACAGCTGGTAGATGTGAAAGAATTTGATTGAATTCATAACGTTCATGAATAAGACAGACATGAGCATATGCAAATAAAAACGTGGATGTACAAAACATGAGAAACGTGGATGCTTGAAATGATCAAAAGCGAAATGGTGGTGATCGAATGAATGTTCTGGACTGAATGAAAATTTGAATGAGAACAAATGAATATATAGTGGGCTGGTTGTTAGTTTCGTTGCTTGCGAGGCTACTACTTAATTGTTGGTATTTGATTCGTGGCAAATGATCAGTTAAACATAATTTGCTGTTGATCTATCAAAGTGTTGAGCACTTAATTTCATGATGTGATGAATGAGAAAATGTCACTTCATCCAATAGATATGAAATGCAGCTCATTGAGAATTACATAGCAATAACTTGGTGTATTCGAGTTGGTTGTTCAAGTATTGCTTTGAAAATTTGAATTTGTCTTAAAAGAAGCGATTTTTGGAGACGCTTATTGTTTGTTTGAGAAATGGCACTAATTACAAAAGAGTCGAACGTTATAACCGGAATCTCTTCGGAATGTGGAGTCCTCGAAGCAATGAAACTCCAGAAATGAATGAAACCTTAAAAGTCTCAAAAAGAAACACTCATAATGATGAATACCTGCGCACTAATCGAACAAAATCAAGTGCACTTCAAATTCTTAATCGAAAAAACAACTCGAATCGAAAACAACATCAACATTTCAATCCCGTTGTTCACAAGATAAGTCATGAATTGAATCTGCGAAAAGTGCTTATTCAATTTCTTTTCACGTTTCATTTTTCGTCCAGATAATTGTTTTTTAACTTAAGAATTCAGCGTCAATCAACAGCTCTTCCAAATGCCTCCTTCCAAACACTTAATTCATCACGTTATTGCACACTGAATATGCGAAATGCAAACAAATCACATTTGTGAAAGGAAATGCGTTTATTGGTTGCGATAGTAATGACCGTGAAAAATAACAATGAACATCAATTACGGTAATAACAGTAATCATAATGTTACTATCTGACGGATGCATTCGCAAATACTGATATTCATTCAATCAGAAACAAAAGGACGCGTTTAATGTACCGCAACAATGTGATATACAAATGAGCAATTCAATGAGGCAATCAGATGAATGAATATTCAATCGAATGAGGAAAATATCACTGACAGATTCAATTGATCAAGATAAATGAGTCAAAAATTTAGCGGAATAAACGAAAGCACTTCTCATATTCATTACTAATGAATACTTGACGATGAAAGAATAATTATCAATTCATTCAAATTTCTCTATATACAAAGACGTTTCAGAAACATTAGAATCGGATTCAGAAGAGCACCAGACTTCTCGAATCCGTATAATACAAGAATTTTGTTTCATTTTTCATATAAAATTATAGATGGAGATTATTGGAGCAAAAAATTGAGGGTTTCCATCAAATTGCGAATGTGATGCTTTAAGTTGATTCAGAGCGAATTTCTCACATACTGAATACTGTTGTGTTCCATCGAATTTCTTTTTATTAACCAATGAAAATGTACTGTTAAATCAAAACGTCCAATATCATGTGATCTTTTGAAAAATTCAACTTTTTATCCACAGTCAAAATGATTGATCAACGATGAACAATAATCACTGACTTTGTCTTTATGATCATTTACAAACCACCCAAATTCACCACTTCAAGTCGTCAATTCGAAACATTTTGAGGGAAAGAGAACATTAATGTAGAATGAAAACTATGAAATGTTTCGCATTTACAATGCAAGGTAACGTTATAAAATGATAATATGAAACATTTACAAATATCAAAGCTCTAAAAACAACACTCAGAAATGGCTCAGCTTCAGGCAAAATTCGTGAAAGAATGAAAACAAAACTTAATAACTGCAATAAATACGTAAATAAATGAACGCATCAAAATTCAAACAAAAAATTAAAAATTAAGTGCATTATTGAAGCAAACTGAAGAAAACTTCATAACACTGATAATGAGTGGAAGAATTCCGGTGAGTACATACTTACATTCCGTCATATTTTGGACCGCCACCTCCTGAAAATGAAAGACGTTCAACTGCTTTCGAGGCATCGATCGAATCAGTAACATTTGACTGAAGCAAGAAATTGTTGTGTCTAATTTGCAGACTGAACTATACATGTGTTTTATACATGTCTTCTGTCGATCAATTATAAAAACAAAACAGTTCATGAAAACATCGAATAAAAACAACCTTCAGGCGCCACCCAAACGATATTCTGTGTCGGATCCTTGATATCACAAGTTTTACAATGAATACAGTTTTGTGCGTTGATTTGTAATCGTTTTTCGCTTGGATTCGTTTCTTTGTTCACATATTCATACACTCCTTAAGCATAATCAAATCAGTTTCAATTGTAACTCTCTTCTCAAATTCTCGAATGTTATACTTTTAAACGTTGCATATCAGAGGAGAATCATTCAAAACGAACTGTTACCATTAAAGGAATTCCATTCGTTCACATTTTATAATATTGTAATTAGCTATACTTCTAACGAATTTGAAATCAACTTTCTTCATGCAAAATTAAACATTTCAAATCTCAACAATGGATACGGCAGATAATGATCGTTTTCAAGGATTATTTCAGCAAACTCACCAGCAGGACAGAATCTCGATTCGGGACCAGCGAATTTAGGAAGATTAATAGATTCGGGTACATCATCATCTTTAAGTGTTAAATGACACGGTTGATTCTCTTCGTGATTTGTTCCGGTCAATGAAACCGAACTGAGAAGATCGAACGTTATTTCACCATCAGCTTTAGGATATTCAATTGGTTTGTGCTGAAAGTTACACCGTTTGATATCATTCGAATATCGTACTGACGGAATGCTTTCAAAACATTCAGTTTTTTTGACTTAAATTCTACAAGTTCGCATTCAAATTGCCATTAATAAATGCTTTTAATCAAATACAATCAGAATTCTTTCGAAGAAATCAAAAATTTTCAACTTCAACATATCCTCTGAAGGAATCTGAACGATGAGAATTGCAAAATAAAGCCTCTAATTCAATGACATTTTCACGCTATTTAAAATATCACAGAGGCATGAAAATATATCTCTGGAAATGGCGAACATCTATGCTTGATAATCGAAATATTTTTCAGTTGTGAAACGAAAAGAACTGATCGGTGACAATGTTCTAATCACCTTCTCAGCGGGTTCTAGCTTCTCATGATCTGGTTTGCCATGCGACAATGTCCACGGCTCAACGCCACGTCCCACAACGAAGAATGTCCCCGTGTAGGCCATACCACCAATCCAGCCCAATCTGGTGTTGAATGATGGTCGTATATTACGTGTCTTTTTCATTTCCTTTATCACATAACTCTCTCGAAGGTCTTTATCATATGCCTCAGGGTCGATTACTGAAAATGATCAAATCACATAAAACATTTATCCAACTGCAATATTTTATTAAGCTACAGAACAATTCCAAACAATAACGTTCTGAATAACTGTGAGAATGGTTACTATTCAATGACTTCATTGCAAAGAAAAATGCACTGCTTCGAACTACATCGAAATTGTTTGAACTGTTTAAAAAAGAAAACCGCTTTCCGAACGGCTTCGAAATCAACATCATAATCAAGTAACTGATCGAAACTGGTCAATAAAACGTTCATACAGTTCAAAAAATGTGACAAGCGATTAATAACCTTTAGTATCTGCGCCAAGCTGATTGAATATCGCATCAGCGGCAAGAATGCCACTTTTCATCGCACTATGAACACCTTTCAACTTAGCCACATTCAACAGACCGGCCGCACACCCGATAAGACAACCACCCGGGAATGCTAACTTATCGGGGATTGTTTGATATCCTCCTTCGTTCAACGCTCGTGCACCATATCCGATCCGTGTGCCACCTTCCAAATGTCTTCGAATCGATGGATGCAATTTGTAACGTTGGAATTCCTGATTTAGAAATACCGTCAACTTCCAAATTCGAAAATTATACCAAATTCTTTCTGAATTACTGCTTAGTAGAACCATGCACATGTCACATGAAAAGCGCGCGAAAAATCGAAATTCTTACAATATTTTCTTTACAGTTATCAGCCGAATTGCTTGCAACAGTATAGTTGAAAAGCTCGTGGATTTGAGAATTGCAGAACAAAATGTAATTGAAACTTTAATGCTTGAATTTTAAAATAAAGACCGAAAAAAGAATGAAATGAACCTGATAAGGATTAAGGTAAGGGTCTTTGTAGTCGAGTGCAACAACGAAGCCAATAGCCACCAACGGCTGTTCGTTATCTTCAATGTGATACATGAACGATCCACCGTACTGATTATATCTCTAAAACACGAACATCGTATTACAAAGCCAGCGATTCCAAAATCATGATATGAGCAATACTGGAAAATGCCCCAGTGAATTTATCAAAACTAGAAACATTCAGCATCAAATGCAACATTCTCATACCAATGGATATCCCACAGTGTGCTCCACATATCCAGGCTTATGTTTCGACTTATCCACAAGCCACAACTCCTTCAATCCAATTCCATATGACATCGGATGACTGTTCGCATTCAATTTGAACTAAACAAACAACTACCATGAGGATAAATATATCAACCAGAAATAAATAAAGACTCAATATCTCAACGGCAATCGCTTTTGTGAGAGCCACGCAGAAAAGCCAAGCTAATACTGAAAATCATTTAGATTCGAAGCAATTCCACTCATTCAATGATGTGAAACAATAGTTATTTCTGAATTGTAACATTTATTGCATAATAACAAAAGAATGCACCTTTTCAATGACTTGTTTCGATAAATGACCTCTGCATCCTTCAGCGAAAATTGTACACTTCGCTCGTAGTTCCATGCCACGTTCAAAACTCTCCTAAATTTGCTCAATGTATTTATTTATTTATTCACAAAGTCTTCATGAAGTCTATGCCAATCCGCTGCTTATCTGACAATATTTTCAGAGATATCGAACGTTGCGACGAAGAGCAAAGCGATTCAATTCGCTCAGTGATAAATGAAGAAAATGCATTCCAGAAATCAATGGAAACATATTCAATATAATGGAAGGATTGGTCTTATTCCACAAAGATGAAAGCAAAACAACCGAATAAGAATAAACACTAGATATGAATAAATCAGCAAAATAAATCAACAAAGCGGCACACAAACCTTCGGTGATCCATCTTTGGCTATACCGACATCGTTTGTAGCAATACCCGCAACACTGCCGTCTTCATTATAAAGCACCTCTTGCCCAGCATACCCTGGATATACTTCTACACCCATTTCTTCGGCTTTTTCACCGAGCCATTTCGTTAGATGACCAAGTCTGTAAGATTTCCACGGATGAAAAGTTATCGCGTCATTGATGGCTGATTTATGTCATGAACGGCAATGATCACAACGCCGGTGCATTACTGAAGTTAACATTAGTGAATAAATGTGCCGAAAATAGTGGTGGTTTTGATACTCGGAACGACTTTACTACAGTCAATAGCTGATGAATGTGGTGGTGTTTTCAAGCAAAATGTAAACGATGAAATATTACCGAACAATGTAATTTCCATGATTGTACAGTGGATTTCCCGGTAATGAGGGAACAGGAATGCGTTTCTTTTCCGTGAGAATCGCTATTGATTCAGACTGAAAACAAAGGCGAACTATTGCAGGCGATTTTTAGAGGAATTATTCAAATGGCAAAGTTGACGAATGAAAATCGAGCGGCATGTGATCAATTGAAACCTTACCGTGACTTCTTGATAAACCGGACTATTCATGGTCTTCCAATCCGGAAAGAGATCGTCCATGCCACGTGGATCGATCACAGCTCCGGACAGGATGTGTGCACCTATTTCGGGTGCTTTTTCAACGACACATACTCGTATCTCTGAAGTTTTGATACGATGCGCAAAACTTTTTGGAAAGGGATTTTTACAAATTGTCATCACTTTGACGAATCAGTTAAGACGAACCTTTACTATTTTTTTGTGCTAACTGCTGTAAACGTATGGCGGCAGACATGCCCGCAGGTCCACCGCCCACAATCGCGACATCATAATCATCCGATACACGTGTCATATCGATACCCTTCCATCTCGGATCATTCTCACGTTTATGCTTTATGTAATGTGTCGTTGTCCACTTGCCATCAACCACACGACGTAACTGCTGACTGCATCGAAATGAACATAATGCACTCAAACGCATTCTTTTTGATTTGTTGTTGGCTGAGTTAGCTACCTGAACATTCGTGAATGACTTCAAATGTTTGCATCTTCATTCACGATGTGATTCAATCGAAATGAACTTGAGCGATTCATAATTGTTAACAAATACATGATTCGCGTTGATCACTGATGACAAATAGACAGATATTACTAAAAGTGGATCAATGTCAAATACACAGATTATGCGACAGTAATCAATACCAGTCGAGGCATGGACATGCGTAAACATTTAGTGTGCATCTAATTCGTTTATTAATAACTCAGTGAACATGCATGAACACATTCTTCAGAACAGTAGTGATTTGAATTGAGAAAGAAAGAAAGACAGTGATGATAGCAACTGCATGTGATAACATACTACAATGTGCAAAGAACGGTTCATAATCACTATTCAATCGCTCCTCACCAGAGAACATTTCAGAATGTGATTAATTCAAAACACATTACTCTTCGAAACTGATACCTCAACACGTAAGTAAGGTTACTCCAAAAGTCCACGACTCGACTGTCTTGAATCTCAAAAGATGAACTCAGCCAGATTTTTCGGGATGTTAACTATGAAAAATGTACCCTTTGACGCGGTAACGCTGTACAATAGATTACTGTGCATATGTCAATGATAAGCACATTACAAATTATATCAAAACGGCAACCCGTAAAATAACCCAGGAAAATGAACAATGAATGTCAAAGGGCTGGTTGATGGCACGATCGAATGACCATTTGTATATACTAGGTGACCCATACAATTGCGACGTTTGTCTGGTTGCAGTTCATGATATCAGTCAGTTGGTGCAAAAATCGTTAATGATTTTTACGAATAAACATGGTTTGAGAGTGCATATTATGGTAGCGAATACTCAAGTAAACATGGTTGTTTTCGAGTGATAAGGAAGATTTTTTGTGCATCTGCGTTTTTTACGTCAATAACTTGTACGCAAAATTTGAGGAAAGGGAGAACATTTTGGGAAGGTTTCTCAGTATTTTTTTAGTTTTTATTCATTTTGTGTAGGCGCCATTCGAAGCTCTGGCTGATTAGATGAGAAATAACACATTAGGATTAATTTTAACGTTCAACTTTGTTTTTAAATCACAATTTCAACTGAAACTATTTGTTGTAGTGTTTATGTCTTAATTTATTTGTCTTTTCCTCATATTTCTATTCAATCGCTTCTATTTTATAATCTATTTACTTTGCATTTATGTATTGGTGAACTCAACAGATTACTATTATTATTGCTTCAGGAATGAAAAATAAAAACCAAAACATGATCAGATGAACAGTGATTAGTGAATATCCTTAAATATCCCTCCCGATCTTGAACGTTCACTTTAATATCTTTTCTGATCTTAAAAGCTATGTAGTAGTGATAATAACTAATCGAAATTCGGCGGGCTATTGAGCAAATTTTCGGATTAACATTCTTTGCGACTTTCGATTAACTACCGGAGTTCGATACAATAAGAAATAAAATGAATAAGATGACGAGCAGTAATATGAATCGTAAATGAATAACAAGCCAAACACAAAGAAGTGGACAACCGTGAAACGGTTTTAAAACGAAATCCGTTGAACGATTTCGTTTTCAGAAAGATGCGCAAGGAAGAACGTATGATCAGGAAAACACGATCTCAGTAACAGAGATATTCAACACTGATGGATCGCGTACAACATGGCGATTCATTGAAGAAAATGAACACAAACTCCGGAATGAGTGTGAGACTGTTTATTCAATGAACTGAAAAGTACTTGTCATTCATCAGAAAATAAGTCCACCTTCATGCCCTCTCATAAAAATGAAATGAACGAATAATAATTCTCAAATGCGAAAAGACATTAAAACTTTTGGTCGCATCAGTATTCCTATTCCATTCTCGAACGGAAAATTATTGTAAGTAAATAGACAACGCATCTCATAGTCCGACTGAACAATGTCGTTTAGGTGAAATACAAAATTTCCGAATATATAATTCGTCCCAAGAAATGAAATTCATGACTTTGGATTGAGCACTGAACATTATACTGTCTTAACCAATATGATCCATCTTCATGGAGGGGAAATACTCATGACATATTTTCCATCTCAATTCCGATAACAAAAACAACAGTAACGATAATAATAATAATAATAATAATAATAATAATAATAACAAAAATGATAATTACAATAACAATAATAGCGATAACTATACAATAACAATAATGCAATACTTCGGCGACTTTCATACGTAAACTGCATACTCATTGGGAATTTTCAGGAGTGGGGAGATGAAACTGAAAGGAAACAATCATACAAATTAAACTTTAAGAAAAAAACTGGAATCGAAACAGCCATAGTGAACTAAATGACCGAAACTAATGACAACCGAAATTCCATTGAAAATTGGCAAATTTTAGTGTAAACCCTTCAAAAAAAAAAGAACTTTCAACAAGCCCGATTCAAGTGAAAGAATATCTGATCGCATCATCCCATATCACCATCAAATCGCACATTTCTTCTTCTTCTGAAATTTGTAAATAGCATTGCAAGTTTGAATATCTTTAGGAATTAATCAATTATAAACAAATGTAAATTACGAACGAACGAATGAATGAATTCAAATCTTTTAATCCAAATTAAAACTCACTTTCTTGGCGACTCTTCCGAATCGCCTTTTTTATGTTCCTCGCAGTGCGCGCATTTGGCTCTAAAAAGTGCTATAAATGTCATATTGTTGGATAGAAATGCATTAAATGAATTTAAATTGATAAAATGGTATTGTTTTGAACAAGAAGCGAAGGTAAATTGATTAAAAACGAACGAACCGATACAAAGTTTTGCGAGAGTGTGCGTTGGAATCGCGTTAATTCGCGAGATGATCACCGACAGACTCGGGATCTTCGACTTCCATTCGTTCACCGCAATCACCTCGTACAACATTTTACTAATCTTCTGCTCATCCAAATATTTACCCTTCTCTATTCGCATACCCAACAAATCATTTGCATGATACGCTATAAAGAACTCGATGCGATCGTTCAGTTGTGCCACTTCAACAGCCGTCTTAATATGAACGTTATTATCACAAAGTAATCATTAATAAATTAATAATAATAATAACAATAATATATAGCAAGAAATCACCCTCATTTGAGAGCATATAGTGTCGACAGCAGTATTAATAGCAACAATTTCCATCGGAACAACCCATCTGATGTTCATTGACTGAATGTCAGTGGGATTGTTATGCGATACGTTCAGTTGTTTCAACGTATTTATAACGAAATCACTTCGTAAAGCACCAACATTGCCGTTTTTGAACGTATTCTTGATAACGATTGGTCGTTGAACTGAAACACTCTATTTATATATGCCATGTTCCGTTCGAAATCTCAACTAAAAATTCTAAAACGAGTATTATAACGACGATAATAATAACAATAAGGAAACGAATACGGGTTGAAAATTGAATTTATAATTGAACGATTAACACGATCAAATTGAACAAGGAATCAGCTAATGTAAAGAGATTTTGCATTGAAATATTTGCACTAATCATTTATTCGAGGACATTCATCCATGGAATTTGAATCATTGTCATTTGTTCTTGGAATGCAATAGGCTGGAGTCCATTTGAAGTTTAATCCACTTTAAGTAAAAATAAGTAGAAATGAACAGAAATATGATAAAAACAAAAAGAAATGTCAACTAACCGGACAAGTTCTCTCCCATATCAAGCAACTCGTCCACATCTAAATCGACAACCACTCGATAGATATCGTCAATCGTCGGCAGATTCTCAAGCCATCCTCTCGCACAACTGATTCTCTTGAAAAGTGTACCACAAACCAGTCGCAATCCAGCAGGATCGGGCTTATGCAATTTCAGTAATATCTCATCGGCACCCGCTCGAATAATATAAAGCGTTCGTTTTTCTTGTTGTTCCTTTGATAACGCTGCTCGAAGGTGACGCTGAAACTGATGCGGTGCTGCATTTTAAAAATATTTCAGTGAGTCTATCGATTGTAAACCGAACGGCTTCTAAATGATACCATGCGATTTTTTGATAAATGAGTTCGAAATATCACTGGGTAATTGATTTGCAACAATTACTAGTAATGTTGGTAATTCACTTAAGTTTCCTTTTCTTATCCATTCCTCGCTTCGCAGTTTTTCCGCATTTATCTCGAAAAGTTGTACTGGTTGATTTAATTCTCTCAGTGATCAGAAGGTCATGAAATCTTCTCCACTTCCCGAAGCAAGTGTAGGTTTAAGAAACGTGAAGCTGATAGTGTTCGAGAAGTGAATCTAGGTCACCTCAATTTGTAAACTGTGTTTCTCGCGCAGCGCTTTAGGTACGAATGGCTTTAAGTCGTAATTGAGTATGGATACTGGAAAATCGGCGTTGATCTGTATTTGACTGAGAACGGACTGCCGGAATCGTTTATTCAACCATCCCATGTTGATGTTATCGTAAACTGATCGCAATGCTCGCTTGATCTCTGAATCATTAACATCACTCATTTTATGAAGAAGCATTGTTACATAATATACATTTAAACGCCTGACACAACTCTCGCCTCTTCAACTACGAGAACCTTGAAAATCGCAGATTTCCGAACAGTCTGACTTTAAAGAAGATAAGTTGTCCATCTTCGTCAACTTCAAAATGATTGTTTGAATTACCTAACATGCTCTGCAGACACAACAAAATAAATGTTTGCAAAAAATTTCATTCCTCAGAAATATCTGACAAATGAAAAAAAGATGAAAATTCCGATTCAAAGATATAAAAGACTAACCGCATACTTCAGTCAGATAATCGAGTGGAATGGGCAGGATGGACGACGATGAAGCAATTACAGGAGCGTTCTGAGATCGAGCAGATCCGAAATCTTGTTTGTTGCTCATATCGCTATCGTTGTCAACGACATTTATCGAAGTGTTACTTATACTGCGCTGTGACGGTATCTCTTCACAATACTCCAGACTCGATTCTCTCGTTCCGCGATCACCTCTGTCGGCAGCACTCTTTTCAACGACTCGATCAGCCGCATCGTTCTCATTACTGTCAACGATTTTAACCAGAGTCAAGTTTTTACTTCTCTTACGATTATCATTATTATCAGCAGTGCCATCATCACTCGCACACCGCTTACGATTCGACGAGGTGATTCGTGGTTGTTGCTCTGATGTGCCTTCTTGAGCGGTTTCGCTTGATGTTGATGCTTCGGTATCGTCAGCCGAGTTCATTGATTTTTCAGTTGAAGACTGAGCTGACGTTGTGTCTGAATGAGTGAGTGTGTTATCGGTGACAGTTGACATTAACTGATTAATAAGTGCAATGAACAAAGGTTGTTACTGGCAGTGTATTTGAACAGAACAAAAATTCAGCTGAATTCAAAAATGTGAACATTCTACAGAAATCTGCGGGAAACGTGCGATTTTCGACTTGCAAGAAAGTGCATTCACTAGAATTTTGCCGAACAAAATGAAAGAACAATTCATTGTCCCATCAGCGACCTTGTGCACGACTTTCACATTTCTCCTCCGACGATACCACTTCAGACGACTCATCACCTCTGCTATTCATAAGGCACCCTTAAATAATGCCTCTTTCGGTCTTTAGTCTCCTGAAGTATTTTCCGGAGAACAAATTCTCTTTCAACTAGAACAAACGTGTCAACGAGAGTTTAGACGACATCACTTTAGAATTTACGAAAAAAGAAACATTTCGTTGATCGAAAATGTAAATTACGAAATACGACGCATCAATGACTGACCGGATGAAAATCGCAAGGCAAACAATTATTAAACGTTATCGAAAAGTGAATTCAGCTGATGAATAAAAAATTAATGAGAGATCGTCGATTTTTTAATGCGTATTTGGCATCGATTTCTGAGTCTAACCTTTTTTCACACAAACAATTATGTTGATAATGCCGTGAATAGTAATAAAATAAAAATCCAACTGCTTCATCACGAACGAGCGCATCACGCTGTCTAAACGTATTGTTGATAGCGGCATATAGGAATATAACCGATCGTTTCATGCATTCAAAACAAAACAAATACATACCTTTCGTTTATTTCGAAATGCTATAAAAACATTCAAAAAATGCCTAAAAACGAATGATTAAATGCTGAAGTAGTCTATAAATACGAATAAGATTCTAAAACACCAGCTCAATGTAATCAGAATATGCAATCCGATGAAAGATTCGTGGTTCCAATAGTACAGAACAAAAGAAGTTTTGAATATTTATAGTACATAAGGAATGGACAAAGAAATGAAATTTGACAGTTGAACATAACAAATAAAAATAATTAACAACCAGAAATAAATAACGAACAATAAACAATGAATAAGAAATTTGTGACGATAATCTCTTGAAATGAACAACTGAATGAATATCGTAAGTATTGTTATTGCTTTCGCAGCTATTACCGTTATCATTCAAAACCAAATTATTATCAAATATTAAACGTGCAACTGATTATCGCTCACTTATTCATGAAAACATTTTTCTGTCTACCTTTGGACAATCCCTCAACTGTTATGTACGACTACAAGCCAAAATCGCGCAGTGATCGAATTCAAGAACATGAATTTAGATGCGATTTAATGATTTGATTATATTATTTGAACAACATCATAAATTCTCATTACTCGAAATAATGGATCACAAAAATTAAATTGTTGTATTGTCGATATTGCTTATTGCGAAGTACACAACGAATATGCTGTCAACACACCATAAATGATAACTGTTCGATATGTTAGAGAAGGTCCAATTTCGACAAATTCTAATTCATCGAAACAATGGGAAAATTTAAAAAATACCGAAAATCTGGAAATAAACATAGGAACTAGAAAGTCCATAACATTGAATAGACCATTACAGAAACAGTTTCATGATAAATATCAATGATAAGCAATGAATACAACATTTGAAAACAGCTGGAGGTTTTTGATGAGACAAGAATTCTTTTTTCAAAAGATACGTGATCATTATAAATTCACATAATGAACTTCATAATGTGACCATCATAAATTCACAAACCCAAAATTGATCCATAAAGTTCCATCTTCTCCCATCATCGAATGATCACGATCAAGACTTCAAAAACTCAAGAAAATAGTTACGATTTTGCCTCACGAATTTTGAACAGTTTTTGTAAAAGTTGATGTCTTTTGGATTGAGGAAGCTCACTGATGAGAGCGGCTGCTTTCGCGGCCATATGACGACGGTGCTGTTGAACAGCCGCCTCGAGGTCATGCATGAACTCGTTGATAACCTCAGGTGACAACGACGCAAACTCACTCTCCAACCTCTCCTTCAACTCGATATCGATATCGCTGCGATTATCGTTCAACAACTCTGCTTGATTCTCTTCGGCCGTGTAAAGTGTTGATGATACCGAATGAATATCGGTCGATGCTTTCGACCCTGAATGCTCATCGTTCGCCGATGTCTCAGTCGCGTTCGATTCAGATGACCTCCCAGTTAGATTGCGATCGTCGCCATCCGAACGATTATTGTTTGATTGATCCATCGATGGCGACGAAGACGACTCACCGATCAGATTCAGATTCATGTCGTCTTGTCGTTGACCCAGATGAGTGGATGATGAGCACGATGGCTCGACGATATCAGCAGCACTCTTCGATAAGTTAAGTGATAACGAGAGATTCTTTGAGTCGTTTTGTTCGCTGTTCGTTAGCGTCACATCAAAAACACTTCTGACTGGTGGCTGTATCACATTGATGTCCTGAAACTTCATCATTACTAAGCGTTGAAGTTATTTCCAAGTGATGAACGAATGAAAGCCGTTCATAAAAAGATAATAATTACTTCATTAATGATATTCGAAGGTGACAGAGTTCGTTGCTCAAAATCAGTAACCGTGAAAAGATCTGACGCAGTGGCTGAAGACGACGCTGTTTGCGTATAAGCGAATAAGCGCTGAATGGAGGATAGCGTATTGTCATCGCAAAGCATTTCTCGAGTCGAAGCGTGCAGATTATCGTCGGATCGATGCAGCAGATCGCGCTCGTGCAGGCGGTGTTCATGCGCATTCCTCTTCAGTACTGTTGACACGGATAAATTCGATATGCTTGCTCCATCCTTCAATATTCTACACTCAATCTACGCGATTATGCATTCAATAGATCGAACATTTATACAAATGCACACTTCACAAATGACGTCAGCTAATTCGGTGATTCGCAATTAAGTTGGCAGGCGGATTTTTTCGGTGACCTCTGACGAGGCAAATTTCCGACTTAAGTGGCTAAAGTCGGTATCCAGTGACCACGATTTGAAAGGTTTTTTTATTTGTTGACGCTTATTATCGGCTCATCTCCAAAGCACACAGTGCGGCAAACTCACAATCACATCCGACAATGAGATTGCAACGTTTCAAGAAGACTTCTGGTTTTTTAGGTGATGAAATATCATGACTGCACTCAAGGCAGAGGCAAATGAGTATCAAAAATGATATTTACTTATGGAAGAGATGTACATATTTATACTGAGTTGTGGTTGTTGGTATTTTTATATTTAAAAAAAATGATATGAAATAGGTGCATGCAGTAAAGTTTGATAAATGACTCGTAAAATAACCTTAAAATGCATACTATCATTGTCAGTCAACAACGAATGATCGGCGTTGAACGAAGATGATAAAGTGTTTCGTGAACGCTGAAATTCCAAGAATTCGTTCATCCTGCGTCGTACCGTTCGTTCACTGAGATTGTAGCGTGGATTCTTGAGGAGTTCACGATGGACGGTCATTGCCGTCAGATGCCTTCCGGAGAGGAGCATCGAAAAGATGGCTGCATCTATCGCTGCATCCGATTTACGATGACGACCGCGACGTTGCATCTGAACTATCATTCAATAATTCTTTATTTCCTAGTTTCACATTCCATCCGTGGTTTGACTTCACATGCCAAATCTTTAGCTGCTTTGCGGTTTGGATGATGGCTGAATTTAACTGACAGAAAATCGTCATGATAGTAACAGTGCTAACATGCTTCGAAAGTGGCTCATAACAAGGTTTCCAAATATTCTTGGACATGAAATAGAATTTGTGAGGAGCCATTCAAATGATGCTTGACATCCATCATACAAAAGAGGTCGTCACGTATGTGATTTAGATAGAAGCGATATTAAATTGATGGAATACCGCAGCTATGAGGGCGCTCGGATCAGAGATTTGTTTCTGAGGAGACGACTCAACGACGGCCATGTTCTCGGCATCACGGTTATTCGCATTACTCGGTGATGTCAGTGATGATGACGCTGAATTCGATGCTTTTTGAAAGCCCTCTGACGATGTCGAATCCATCATGTAATTATCTATAACTGAAGATGGATTCGATTAGTGATATTATTTGTAGAATTTGTTGATCATGCCGCGTTCTAGTGATACGGATGTACTGGCGGAATGAAAAATGCATGCTTATTGTCAATAAAACTGAACACTTAATAGCACCCTCTGTTGATACAGCATTCGTAATCCTCTATCCATATTCAAATATATAATAGTGAATTATGAACCAGGAACGTTTCACAAGAAGACAGTTAAAGTGATGAATTGAATAACAGCGAAAATGCAAAAAAGGACACTGTAAACGAGGAGAATGACGTGAAAGAGAAGGCGGATGGATAACTGATAATGAAAACGATGGAAATGTTAAATCAAGTGTTCCTGATCACATCAGATAATAAGCGCTAAACACAATTATTCTATAAGTTTCGATGAGCATTATCAATGGAGAATGTGCAGCAAAGTTAATACGCGTTGTAATAATACGTCGTGTTTGCTCAATTAATTATTCATTCGTGATGATATTCAGTAACGTTTATTCACTCAACGAAATAAATACGGCATTGATACGAACACGATGAGCACAAACATATTTATCCTTATGCGATAACACTCACCAATACATTGCAAACTACCAACTTATCATCAGCGCATTATATGCATAGCACATTTATATACAATACGGTATCATTGCGAACTAATTGTGAGTGTTTATTTGAGAAGGAAGATAAGAACTGATAACACAGCCCAACCAAATATGGTTATCCAAATTGATTAGGGAATTGAATGTAGCGAATTGATCGTTCGTTACGGTTGCTCTGAGTTCTGTGTGCACGGCGAACAGTCATAGAAATTCACTGATCGGCCATTAGTTCGAAAATGGTAACTGGTTTTTTGAAAAGGTAGAAGCTGTATTGTTAGGACAAAATCAATTTTGTGGTAGAAGCGTGTTTTGGATGACACACTTGCTGCTGTGACAGAGAGGTCTTTTTACAGGCAAGATTAGACTACATCAGCATATAGGCGGTCAGTCAAAAACAATGGTTTTGTCAAACAAACAGATTTGACAACCCTCAAGGAAAATTGCGTCATAGAAAAGTTTTGAGCAATGTTTTGAAGGGAAATCCGGCAAATCCGTTACGTCACAGTGATTTTGTCCCTCAAAACGGCACCCGGTCAATCTGCCTAAAGACATTTTGCCTAACGACAATTTGACTAAAGACACATTGCCTATCGGACAGTTTGCCTAACGGACAGTTTGCTTAACAGATAATTTGTCCAACGGATAGTTTGCTAAACAGATAATTTGTCTAACGGATAGTTTGCTTAACAGACAATTGTCTAACGGACAATTTACCTAACGGAAAGTTTGCCTAACCTATGGTCTTTTAATAGATATTCGCCTGATAGGCAAACTGTTCCCTAGGTAAACTGTCCGTTAGGCAAACTGTCGTTAGGCATAATGTCTTTAGGCAGATTGACCGGTCACGCTCAAAAGCGTCAAACGATCTCGTCACGGACAAAAGCGAATGTCACGACAAAACTATTCGTCTTTAATGACTGCAAAACACTGACGTCAATTTGCATTATTCCTCAGGTGTTATACAGAAATACCCAACGTTCGAGGTGTTCAAGATTGAAGGTAAACTCCAGCAAGGGACTATCTGATTGCTGAACGCATCCGATCCGTAGGCTACCAGCGCAGATCACTGGAATGCACCGAGAAATAATATCACGTGACGACAGCTGAATAACTCATTTTCATTGTTTGTTCAATAATCAAACATCTTTCATACCACAATTATATTATCATTCACAAATAATTACGACAACAGTAAAGTAAACTAAAATGGTAATAAGTAAATCGTAATAAACAGATGAATAGCTGACCGAAACAATACGCAGAGAATACGGAAACACCTTAAGACGTTTCGGCGTTAGAACACCGTCATCAGTTACCATATTGTTGAAGCAACGGTACATTAATCAATTGGAACGGACAATATTTGTAACGAGTTGGGTGGGTAACGGTAAGAGGAAGGTTGAGGAATGATATTGTTTTGATTAAGACGTGGACAGAAGAATGAGTAGAGTAGTAAATAAGATATAAGTGGAATTATAATTATTGTGGATTACGATATTTGAAGTGAAATGAAAAAAAATTCCGTATTTTCTGCGTATCATTTTGTTCAGTTATCCATCTTTATTATCATTTTAGTGTACTCTACCATTATCCTAATCGCTATTCAAAATGCGCATCGCAACGCATGTTCACAAATAACTTACCTATTCATTCGATATACGATATTCGATATACAACAACTCATAACACGAAATTGCGGGATTCGATAAACGAAACCTCAATGAATTTTTTACTTGATATTTCCACTGAAAAACAACATGAAAATACAATTCACAATGAGTCAATCAATGGTTTAGAAAGTCAGAAATTTTTTGGAGATTTCAAAATGATCATCCAAATAAGATTTTGAGCGAACGCTCCATTCAAAAATTGCATTTGCAAAACAACGTAAAAGGAAAATGACTGCATACTTTAGGGCCATTTCATTCGGAATTCAAAGTCACAAACGAATTTGAATTTAAATGAACGATAGCTAAACAACTGTTGAGTGAATTCATGAAAGTGACTGCGTTTTATAAAATTTCATCGAACATCTTATCAAGAATTCACTCAGCACTGAAGAATCAGCGTACAACGATATTCCAACGCATACTAACGATAACAATCAAAGTTAGTAACAACAATAGCAATAAGAATAATAACAGTGATATAACAGATAATTACATTATGTCAAAAATATAAATGAACAAAAGAAGTAATGAATGAATAATCGCAAAAAAAAGAGATCACTGCATGGAGATGTCTTCATTTGTTGAAGGGATATGTTCAGACTGAATTTTAGCAAGACGGTTGTTGAGTGAGACGAGCGTTTGTTCGGCGAGGAATATATTTTGCTGCGATGCGAATGTTGAGCCCTGATGTGGAGTACCGACGCAAACGTGACTCAGATACTGCATCTGAGAACTCAACTCACTTTCGATCGCATTCAACGTTCGTTTGAACTCCGAAGAAGCATCTTCCATCCGCGATTTGCTTATCTGAACAATGAAAAAATGAGTTCTGAATTCTTTTTGATACGTTTGAATTACTGTCATCAATACCTTTCTCTATAGAATATGACTAATATTTTATAAAGAAGGTAGTGATGTCGAATATGACTAATAATGAGCAAATAAGAAGAGCAATTCACCTGTTTCTCTTTACTCAGTTCAGCGATACAAGTTTGTGCTTGTTTCAGCAGATCGGCAATCCGTCGATCGACTTCGTTGATGGCACTCAAACGTCGCAATAACTCAGAGCCACCAGTCGCACCACCACCACCACTATACATACCACTCGTATTCATTCGATAGCTGCTTATTGCTGAACCAACCGTGTTAATACTCTTCAACGGGCTGAAAACAACTTCAGTCCGAATTCGAATCCAAACATTTGCCTTCTGTTCAATATCCTGGATTACCTGGACTGGCCAGGCTATCAAACGTTTGTAACGTTGCTGGCCACAATGCACACGTTTCCGTGTATATTGTTTTAGCCTCAATTTACGCCACTTGGCTGGCTAGGCGAGCAGGCCAAGCGAACACAACCGAGTAATTAACTAGTTGCCATGAATATTTTGCATAATTAATCGTAGCCAAATATCAATCCAATACATAATCATAACTCTAGTAATATAAATATTCCGCCGATCGCTCGCAACGATTGACAAAACAACCACTCGACGTCCAAGTAACAATATTACCTCTGTTCAATACATAACACCAAAACTGATTCAATTGTATACTAGGAGGAGCGGGGGGGGGTTGCGATTAAACGGATACGGAATCAATGCACCACCTCTTTAATGCGGCACTTTTCGTAGACCTACGTTTTCTGTTTTCCTAGCAAGATTAAAAATTAGTGATAAGCCTTTTTTCAGCTATTCTCGCCTTTCTCACTACCATTCATTACTTGAACTCACTAGTCTAGTGTCCAGTGTGCATTTTTGTGTCAGCAATGAAAATGACATTTTTCTTAAATGTTCACATTTCTGCCGGAAAGACCCCGAACTTACGACTTACAACTATGCTCGATAAACCATTGTCAGTAACAATAGCACTTCACATGACTGCTTTCAGGTCTATGAGCAGTTTAAAGAATCACGAATGAGGTAATGTTTTGTTAGGACACAAACGGCAATGGGCATTATTGTACCATCCTCCAGAGGTAAGCAGTAGCATGCTATTCCGCTACTTTGCTAACTAGCGCAACAGCTACTCCACAGCTAACGAAGTGGTGGATAGCACGCTATTGCACAACTCTGTTTTCCTTCCCTCATCAGAAAAACAACCACTCATGTCTATTATTTAATCAATTTTCCAAATATCTATTCAACACCTGTCTCATTTCACCAACGATAATAAGCACTTTAAATAGAGAAATTCAAATTTCGTCGACATTCTACTGCAAAAAAAGCTAACTATAAGAGAACAACGTTGAAAGCAAAAAACATTCTGAAGAATAAAACGATGGCTAGGCGAGAAAAAACCATTTAATTAGATGAATCGAAGCGTATAATATTTCGATAAAATTTATTCGTTTACTTCATTAATTGTACATCAATTCATTGAGAATATTCAAAATTGAACGTGACAAAATGATGATAATAAACATAAATGTAACGCACAGTTATAAAATATCAAAAAAAGAGGCAAATTGCAAGTGATTAGTGGCTTACATAAGCAAATTTGATTGGCCGATAACGAAGATTGGAGACGGTGATAATGATGTTTGGAATTCGGAAAACTTTCAAATGTCACTTATACACAGGAACGATAAACGGTTATAAAAACGATAGATTCACAGAAAATCTATAATAATAATTGTCACAGTATATTTGCATAAACATTTGATACAAATACGTTAATCAAATAAAACACACAAAATTCAATTTCTTAAATTCGCATCTTTAAAGCAACACATGCACTTGTTCTTCTCATTTTCATATTTTCACATGAGATTATAGAAACAAATGCTCAAATAAAATCAAAACGTATCCAACTTCAAATACCGAATGGATGTTATTTTCACCAGATTATCTCTATAAACTAAATCAAGAAATAGCACAAGAAATCGTTATCGTCGAAAAATCTTTTCAACTTTAAATTTCTTCTCAATTTTTGCTGTTCATCGATTTTGCATGAGAATGAGATATCCAACTGGGAAATAATTCAGTGATAAAATTTTGAGAATACATAAAATCACAGTTGAGAATTAATAGCAAAAAACAATAAAACATTATTATAATGAATATACACATTTATGAAAACAATGCACATATTCAATATGCATTCTTCAAATGAAGAAATTTAAAATAAATAAAAAAATACGACGGTGAAAACTTTTGAATCCATTAAAAAACCGAATGCAAACACTTGAAGTGGATTAGTGTTGGTATGAGGCATGAAAATCATTTCAAAAATTGATCTCAAAATGCACACAGACAGAATTCAGAAGGCAAAAACAAAAAACAGAGTGAAAACAACGGAAGAATAACTTAAAGAAATGTGTTCGTCACATGTAACATGCTTGCAATAGCTTTTGGAAATAGAAATATTACATGACTGAAACATGAACGTATACGTATGTATCCACATCCTAAAATTAGATATATCCACAAAACCAACATCATTCAATTAACATACATAAGTTAAAAGGCATCACAAAAGATTTTACAAAACACAACACAATGACGAAACATTAGCATAAAGCATTTAAGATACGAGCATGCAGTTATTGCTATATCATTACGACCAATGCCAGCAGTATTATTTTTACTGTTGCCATAGAAATCAAGAAAAAAGTTATTGCCACACACAAATCAAGCTCTACTCCGGGTTAAGGTATCCAACAGTTCATTGTAATTTAATCCGCCTGAGTGGTCCAACAAAACGGCTCCATTAAAGTTTACTCAGTTATGGACGTGAACCAGCCGTGACATTGTCACAACATAATATAGCAAATAACCAACAAATAATGACAAATTAAAACAAACTGAAAAATTAAAAAATTATCCATTAATAGCATTAACAGCACTCCGTTTATTCGCCTGACTATCGTAAATCTTCTTAAATCCAGTAAATAAATTCGGTGGTGGCAACTCAGAGATTGGAATGAATGTGAATCGATCCATCAGATCATTTGCGTTATTGTTGTTGCTGATGATATTGTTGTTATTGATAAGATTCTTATTAATTTTTGTTGTAACGGTAGTGACTGTTGTTGTTGTACTGATGCCGTAAGAAGCACCTCGAGGTGGCGGACGGGGCGGTGCATCGTCATCGTTATCCTCGTCGATCTTTTTGAATGGAGCACTGGAAGGGGTTGTGTTTGGTGCATTATTAGGGATATATGCATGAGGTAATGTTGCCTGAGATGGGAGGGGTGGAGGAGGTGCGGGAGGGGACGGGTTGGGAAACTGTTGGTTGAGGCGTGCTGGTTGACCGGGCGGTGGTGGGGGACGGTGTGCTGGTTTGACGATGCGAGACGAATTCGGTGGGTTGGCTGGTAGTGCGGGCGGTGTGTTCAGTTTTGTAGGTGATCGAATGTCCTGAAATTGAGAATCAGTGAATTTCGATCTCATTAATACCGTTCGCCAAAGTGAGTATTCAAACAAGAATGATACTCGGATCTAATCAACGATCAGTGTTCCGCATGCCACCACTTGATGTCGATACTGCATAACACATAATCAAGCAACGCATTTCGTGATTTTTAGATGTGTACATTAATAAGCAGAGAATCGTAGGTTGAAAGAAAGAATTTCTGAGAAGTAAACAAAAACAGTTAAACGTTTACAAATATCACTAAACGCTGTGTACACGATCAAACTGCTCAGCAGAACTTATATCATTCAAAACTGATTTATCATGATTACTACTAAAATTAATGATGAATTGAATAAAGAATTATAGACTGGTGTTGATTCCAAACAAATCAGTTAGACAAAAATCGACGATTATCGAATATAAATGACGAAAACGAACCTCTGAACTAGCTCTTCTAATTATTGGTCGTTGATCGGAAACGGACGTACTCCTCATCGCATTGAATTTTGATGATGATGGTGGTGTGGTTTTATGTACGAATGGAGCAGCATTCGGAAGAGCTGGTTTCATCTTCGCTGAAGGAGTGGGTGGCGGCGCCAGCGAGGGACGAGCATTCTGCAATCGATTCATTATTGTCTTTAACTCATTAATGAAACTAGTACACCATTCAAATCATTCACCCACTAAAGGGGCTTGAATCCGCGATTTAGGATTACTTTTACCATTTATCTATGAATTATTACGATATTAATCCATACTCAATTTCACCATTATCAGCCATTTTAAACGCATGATTATACGTCAAAATGTTGGTATGAGAAGTGCAATAATTCCAGTGACGGAATGGATGCCATATATTGAAAGAAGTAATAAAATAACAAATATTCACTTGATTATTGAAATGTTCGAGACGTGAACTAACTATAGACGATGGACTGTTGCTTGTAGCAGCAGTCGCTTGATTCGATGAAGTCTCAGGTTCAGATGACATACCACTTCCTGACGATAGCTTCTGAATTGAAAATTTCTTGAAAAATCGGAAAGTATGAAAAAAATTCATTGAAGATCAATTATTCTATCGTTTATCTAACACCGAAACAAAACACCGTTTGAAGATCTGAACAATTAATTTCTGAACTCATTATTTGAACACTTTCAGTGCTGAGATTTTCTTCTCTCGTAATTGCAATATAAACGCGACCAAAAAACAAAATTCTGTAGGGAATCAGCGTAATATACAATGCACCGCATAATGTCAACAAAATTAGCGTTTGTATATCACTAAATTCAATAATTCCACTGTCTAATAACCTGACTCAGCAATTCAACACGTTCAGCAATCGAAGAGGACACTCCAGATCCTGGATTTGCGCTTGTTGTATCCAAATTCGGTGCTGATGAGGTCTTCTAAAGTTAGTATTCATCAAATTAATTATTCGTAGCATATGCAAGTTAGTGTCCTCTTAAGAATTACAACTACATAATAAAGTCAATATAAATGAAGAAAATTAATATCACTTCTCAAAATATTATTATTAGAGCGAATTGTTCCGCAGTAAACAAATAATACCTGTTCAGAATATGGCGCATCAAATGCAGCCTTCAAATTGTTGACGTTTGATTTATTCTCGGTAAAATGCGGTGTGGATGATGGCTTGGGCATGGCTGGTAATCTTGGTCGGATCGCTCCTTGATTTGCAGCTTAAAATAGAGAAAGAAAGTAATGCTGCCGTTCAAAAGCTGTGTGTGTGCACACGAACATCTCAAAATATGCAGTTGCTAGGATATTCATCAGTCAGATGACCACAAATCCCAAACGTTACTCATCAACATTTTAACGATAAAATAACCAAATATGGAAGAGAACATCTTTCATACTATTCTGATGACAATCGCTCGATAATTACATCTCAATATGGGAGTAGTGGTTTTGAATGCCACAATACCCCTTCGCACTCTGAGATGATTGAATCAGTCATCGGTATTTTTTTCGAGGCGAATAAAAGCTCAAAATGAAGAAAAAGAAGAACAGAAAAAGAACAGCTTTCGGATGGACTCAGTATGAAAACTATTACCAGAGGACGCTTCTGGCTAGCAATGAAATTTCTGCTATCATCACCAAAACTAAGTATCACAGCACCTTTCTTCACGAAACAGATCTCCGCTCATTGCTGAATAACAACTTTAACAACGCAATGAAACTAAAACCACCGCACAATAAAACTTGCCATGCTCAATAAATAGCGCTTAGAAAGTGACAAGTTCACAACGACACTAACATTAAATAATAACCGAAACTCTACACCATATGAACTAAAGCAATAAAGTACACATACACACATACTTCAACACACGAACAAACACAAAAAGCGAACACATAAATGCAATGCGATACGATTATGAATAATAATCAAAACTAGATTTCACACACAAAAGTCAAAACGAAAATGCATTTTAAATGGAATATAATATAACTTAATTCGATTCATTCAAATAAAACCAGGCATTAAAAAATCATCTGTGACACTGATTCAATAGTGCATGTATACTGGCTTATGAAATTGTATAATTATGTCATTTCAGCGCAAATATCCGTCAGACTGCATGAATTCATCGACATTTGGCATTCTCCGATTAAATTTCAATTCACTTTTGAACATCAAATTTTCAAACAATAGTTATTCTAAATTCTAAATGAGTACCTAAATAAGCGATCCTACTAGATAACTAATTGTAAGAGAGCTTCTTTTCCAGGTAACAAAAAATCGAACACACACGTAATACTTAACCACTATTATTTTGAACACGTTAAGAAATTTAAAAGACAAGAATGCTCTACGAGGCTGTTATACATTAATCTTAATATATTCACAAAAAAATTCACAAATACACCGCTGTAGACGTAAGATGATAACAAGATTCGACATATGAAGCTAAAGGTAATAAATTCATGAAAGAATTCAGGTGTATTTATAATGGAAACTTGTACTTGACAGTTAAATTACAACAACTCGTTGACTGCACTAAAGCATCGCGTAAAACGACCAATATCAAATCAAACCAAAAAAAATCGAATAAGACTTACCATTATTAAATAACATTGTTTTCTTATTATCCGACGGTTTTTTTGGAAGACCGTTGATGAAGAGGCTGCCGCCACTGGCAGGACTCATCGGGTGGAGTGCGATACCCTGTCCTCCCGATACACCTCCTCGAATCGCACTCCCTCCTCCAGCACCACCTCCTGCATTACTTCTTATGAACATTTTCGCACTCATCAGTAAAAACATTATTTTCTCAGCGCCTTTGTAATCACTTCAAGAAAAAAAACTCGTCACACCTGTGATTTCTCGTAAATTTGTTTACGAAAAACTTTGTAATCAAGAAAATTGTTTACGAGAAATTTACTAATCATAAATTTGATTAATTTCTCGATACAAATGCACAACGATCACAATATACCAACAATCAAAAATTGATTCGAGACACATCAGTAGTTTAAAATAATTTGAAATAATGATTAAAAAGATCAGTAATTAAAAGAGCGAGATAAGCAATAAACAAGAGAATGAATGAAAAATATTAACTCGAAGCTGTAATCGACGGTTTCAGTCCACCGACTAAAGGCGCTGAGCGATCGTTCGTGACCGTCTTTCGAAGTCTAGCTCCAGCATGAATTTCATGAAGCAATTTATCTCGTTCTTTGGTTTTCGGCGGGGGTCTGCTCACCGAGGCACCACCGAATGCGGATGATGACGGGGGCGGGGGCGGGGGTGGCGGTGGCGGGGAGGTACGTGCATTATTCACTTTCAGTTCCTCCGATTTTGACGACGCCTCTACTGAAGATACAGAGCGAGTGCAGTTTGGATCCGTAGGAATGTTCTCTGAAAAATTCTGACACGTCGTAAAATAGGTATATCCAAAAAGACATCAGAACAACCGATTAAACATTCCAGAAGAACAGATTCGATTCATCAAAAAATCAAATATTTACTCATATATATCGACGTATCACATGAAAATTGTGTCGAGCGTGCGCGATTAACAATGCATATGAATATGATGGAACGTTCAGCCATGAGTATATCAATGATCACAAGCAATATGATTATATTTAATAAATTAACAACCTAACAAACTGTAACGACTTCGATCCGAAAACTCGCCACGAAATAAATTTGTACAAGCCATTCTATACGTATTCGTAGATGGGGGAGAGGTGACGGGGGGGGGGAGGAAGGAAGAAGGGTGGCACGAAGAACTACCCCTTCTGAATCAATGTTTTCAAAATTCAATACTTTCCTCATTAAAACTGTAAAAGAAATTGACAATGAGTTATTTTTCCTTCCCCACTAGGTAAATAAATTGCCTTATATCAGTACTCCTGTGCTTCATGTCCCTCTCCGATCGCACGACAAACTGCAATTCTCCCTTCCAATAACGCACGTAATCGCAGTTCCTCCCCCTCTCAACTATTTAGCGATAAATCAGAAAACACTTGAAAAATTGACCGGTTCATCAAGAAGTTTACCGTCAACAATTCGTCAGATGTACCTAGAGAATCAATTCATTGCGTTCAAGTAGACATTTTCAAAACGTCACTGATTAACTGGAAACTGAAAAAACTGACCATGAGGGAATTCCTTCAGATTAAAAAAAAATCACATCACAAGGAATTCCTCAGTTCGCTTAGCTCTCACAAGAAAGCCAACCTCTTCAGTTTCCCTTCAGCACTGTCATCTTAATTCACTCCCCCATGAAAACCTCTACTTTATACTATCTAGTTTTCCGTTTCTTTTTTTTGGTTGGATGGAAGCAATTCCTGGTTTCAACCAACCTCATTCCCTCATTCAAATAAATTCTTGAAATTGAGCAGAAAAATTAACAACCAAATTCCTCTCAACAAAAGAAGAATATTCGTAAAAAATATGAAAAAAAAACACATTTCAATGGCAAATTAACTTTCATTATCGCTAAACAAAAATTTACTCAAGAGAAATTCAATAAAATTCCATTAACTGATGAAATATTCTCAAATCGAAAATCCGGATAAAAGGAGCAGTTTATGCAAAGAAAATCGCTCCGATAAGATTGTATTCAGTCACTGAATAAAGAATCAAATAAAATTATCGCACCAATGAAAAAATGTATCAGACAAAGTCAGTGATGAAACGAGTTTGTCCCATTGTCAGATGATTGGTGTGCAATAGCAAAATTGATTGATCAATTGGTGTATCATCAAGATAATTAATAATCTTAATGATACCAAATAAAACTGAGACGTGATCATAGAATCAACTCGGAATTATTAAGGGGACTTTCCATGAATGATGTAATAAAAACAATTTAGCAAAATTGAAATGTGTCATCAAATAATTTCAGACTGAAAAAAATTGATAAACTGGAATGAAATGAAAAGGAAAGAATTGGATGTAAGACGGCTGATAGCCGGTATCACGCGGTCACTAGAACTGACCAAACTGCAAAATGATTTCACCGGTGAAGACACAAATACTGAATCATAGATTTCGGGATTTTTGTTGAATGTTCGATACACTGGTCCGTGAGTCACTAATGGATTACTTCAAAATTTTACTTTTGGAGTTTGAATATGAGAGCGGTTTTGAGATGGAGCGATTTTAAAAGGGAAACGTCTCTTGATTTGAGGCAAGAACCGTTCAGAAAGTAAACATTTACAAATACGAAATTTCAACAATTTTAAGTACCATATTCGAAGAAGTGCCATTTTTCGCCGAATTTCTCAAAACGATTGGAAATAGCAGAAAGGGCAAACATTTTAAAATGGAGGCTATACACAGTTTATATATGTACACAGATGAGAATTTGCCATTGAATACTCCGATAGAGAATCGTAAAGAATATGTAAAAACTAGAAGATATCACGAGGTGACGGCGAGTATTCGATAACCGACCGTGGGGAATTCCCAAGAAATCGCACAAAAATAGTCGATGAAAATAAAGTTTTATCCCTATCAACTCAACGTAATAACAACAAATCACAAATTAAAACGCGTAAACAAACAAACAACAAACAATGAACAAAAGAAAATTAAATCTAAAACGACGCTACCGATCATAACGAGAATTACAACTCAACCTACAAATGTTTTCCAGAAGCTTTATTGCCCGTTCCAATCATTCTACTTCATTGTTCAAACAAAAAACATCGCAATCTCCAGCTAAAATAAATGGCACCTATTGAAAATCATACTCGACAATTATGATATAATCTTCAAAATTCAGTGAATAATCACTTAAACTCATATCACTGATCCGTATCAATAAGTTTAAGACAAAATAAATACCACTCGTAGGCGGAAATAATGAAGTAATCAATCGCCTGATAAGTACTAAACAATTAGATGGATGAATCAACAAAAATAATTCATTTAGCAATGAAATACTGATGAATACTACTCAAGATACTTACATTCACAAATGCTGCAGATGGTTGGTTTGAGAGAAGAGACATCGAGAAAGATACAAATAAACCAATCATATAACATTTTATAAGCAGTACAACACTGAATTAGTCATCATTGTGCTATGACGTGTCACGTTTTTTGGTTTCGATTCAATAACGTTAAAACAAAATTGATGCGCAATTTGACACCAAATTTCGACGCTAATTTGACTCGCAATGAAAATTGGTGAGCAGTGGCCATTTACAACCATTCATTCAGCTGTTCTTGAAAACAAATATATTTATTGCGAATTTAGCAACTGAAGATATCAGAAAGTAACACGTACGTGCGGTGAATATCCTTGATAGATCTGGTAATCGGTCAAAAAATGACAAAAAAGTGCTCTTGAAAGCCAATTGCAGAATACGAACCAATTAATACGAAACGATAATATGGTAAGATGTAACAAAATTCGACTTGAGCATTCGATAAAAACAATTTCGATCAATTGCGACGAGAATGTGCTTGAGCATTCAAAAGCGATTGTATTGCGTGCTATTCGGACATTATCACATTTCCTTATCTAACGTTATCAAATTAAACGTTCATTATAGCGTTTAATTGTCACACGATTGTGACGCAAATATACAAGTCATTGATGGACAATGAGCACGAATGAAACCAATCGATGCAAAGGAAATAGTTGACGCATTTTATCGTATTCGATTGATAACGAACAGCAAACAATCGCACTCGGAATTCATCGGCAAAATGAGTTTTTGACAGCCCACTTCATATACAATTTGCACCTTGCTATAGCTTGTTTTCCCCTAATGAATAACAAAAATCACTGTTTGAATTTTCAAACACAGCTGAAAAGCACTGTGAAAAATGCGTGTCGCTTGCAAATATTCCCAAGCAATACAATCTCGAATGAAAACGGTAACTCGTAACCTAAAAACAATGCACCTAATATCAAGATTTTTGAGATTCAGATTTATTTTCTTGCTGCATTCCAAGACTGACATCGAACTGTCGACCTTTTTGCCTGGTTGGAGTACCTTCTAAATACTTGCTTGGTTCAGGTGAATAGATTTTATGTCCCATTAAATCGATCGCATAATCATACACCACCGGATTATCGAGTGCTTCTTTCAACTTTTCGTCCAAATTCTCGGCTGTCACGAAGTTTTTGCTCTTCATCACCTGAGTTTTTGGATGAAAATTTAAGAATATGACAATAACATCCATAATAAAGTGAATTTACATGAAGGAAATGAAGTCATGATGAATAATGTCATAATTACATCCCAAATTTACGCATTTATCACCCACATTTCTTTCTAGCGATGGATGCATCGATGGAATGAAATAACTTAAAACGAAACGAACGAACCATTTCAAGAACTTCTGCGGTGCGTTTTTGTACGTTTTCTTCCCGTTTCAACAATTCTGCCTCAATTTCTTTCAGAATCGACTCCTCGGTAATCTTCATTTCTTGTTCCTCTCTCTCGTGACGTAATCTGAACATATCAGTTGAACTTATCGTGCGAACACACATCATTTCACGCAATGCATCAACTCTACTTTCGGACTGATTTGTTATTCACATTCGCTGCTACACAAATTCAGTAAGAAATATAAATTTCGACTATTTGAAATGGTCACGAACAATTGCAATGGAGCATGGAACGCAGTCGTTTGTATCAAATCATATCAAATCGATTAGTGATTGGAAAACAATCGAATCACAAATCGATCTGATACAAAAGATTATGTTTCAGGACAAGAAGACACAGAAAAAAATTTTCTTTCCCATATCCAATAGCAAAAGTTTAAATTTGATTCAAATATTTGTACTGCGTATAAAAACTGAATGCGTTGAAAGGCTCAGACTATTCTCAGCATTGATAATAGGTGAAACAAATAAGGATTAAACTGAATAACCTGGCTGCCTCTTGATTGCGTTGCTCATTTTCATCGATTAAACGATTCAGCTCGTCTTCTTCTTGACGCCTCAATGCTGCCACACCCAGGCCTACATATTGTTGTCATTATTATTATTATGACCGCAATCATTATTTCAATTCGTATTAATCTATGTTCAATATCTTATGACAAACAGAACACACACACCAAAAACATTACAAACAAATCAACATACCAGCAGCTTCCTTCCGTTCTAATTCACGTTTAAAAACATCCCTCAATGAAATTATAGCATTATTATACACATGACGACGCCACAACAGTTCCTTCACATCTTCTGGTTTCATCCAAGGCACATGTACAACATTATATAGCATCTACAATTACTGATTAATAAAAACAATATGGTAATGAAAATTGGCAATCTTAATGCTAATCGTAAGCAGTCAGCTCAATTCAACTGTGCGATCAAAACTAGAAGTTATGAAAGCATCATAAAGATAAACCATCTTGAAGTAGATGAAATAAATATATCGCGTAAAAACTGATGCAATATTTTTTGGAAAGATAACAGCGTCTTTTGTCCAACTTCTAACATGGTGGAAGACGGAAATTATGTGGTTACCTTTTTTGAAGGTGGTAGAATTGGCGGCTTTCCCGGTTTGGGTGGGCGACGCCTCATTTGACGGATATTTGATGTAGATAACGGAGAGCAAATTAAAAAACGACTGCATGACGGTTTCACTACATTGAACGGCGACGTTGACAACATGATCATACAAGGATAATCTGAATTTGACAACAGTATGCTTAGAAATAAATGCTTAAGTGCTTCGTGAATTCGTTCTTAAAAGAGGAAAGGCATATATCTGGCGCCTACTTGAAATCATTGAACTGTTAAATAATTGAACTCGAAATAATTGAGTACTCCAAATAAAATATAGACTATTCTGCTAAATATAATAGTGCCGTTACTATGCTTGTCTTAACGGTTTTGAAGGCAGCATTATCACCAAATGAGAAAGATGAATTAAAGTGGATTTCAAATTCAATGGATTTTCCAAACAAATCGATTTCTGTGAGGATATTTCAGCCGAATGTGAACTTCCGAAAGAGTAAAATAAACCTGATTTAAAAGTCACGACATCACTTCTCGAAAAAATAGCGGGCTGTTCCGAGAGTTAAGCTGCCAAATAGGCGCATGAACGTTACGCCAATGGTACGTGAAGATGCCGTTTATTGACAGCTGTTACGATAGCTGATGACACTTGTTAATGTGTGCAATAGAATAGTCGATGTGTCGAGGAGAGAACTTCTAGATCGGGTGTTTTATACCTAGTTGATGCAATCAGCGTAGGTCATAAAATTCGCAATAATTTCAGCCCGGTCGATGGAAGTTAAGACGTGATTCCGTTCTTCTGCACCAATCCCGACGGGCCCCTTGAAATAGTTTATGCCATTGAATGATTTCTGGGTATTATTGTTTCAGTTCAGTTCGAACATTCCATGAATACATACAATTACCATGAAATGATCATTCATATTACAACAGAAAAACCGTTGAAATTACAATTTTGGCGTAAGTCATCCTAAGTCCAGATATCGTCTTTGGCTTAAGTTAAAGTTTAAGCTGAGCTTTAGACGTGTTGCATTGCTCTGCACTGCCAAATGTCACACACATCGTTGCTTATGAGAGCCATCCAGTGGAAGCATACAGTATTGCAAGTGTCCTTAGCGATAACGTTACTGGAATGCGCATTATGAACGAACGAGTTCTGTTAGACCAATGATGAATCCATCAACTGATATGGAAACCTCATTACTCTAAAAGCAATCTATCATCGTCTCACAACTCAATATGAGTAAAGTTGTCACAATTCTCAGATTATAATTTCATTGAATGCAACATAACGTTTGCATGTCGGACTCGGTTTATCGTTATTCATTGTAACCGAAAATAAATTATGCACCATCGTTTGCTGAAAGTAGAGTCTCAGGATACCATCTGATTCTTAACTTCTCTCACGACTTCGTCGTCATGTATTTTGGTAATTACTAAAATGATTGGAGAAGACTAAAATGATCGGAGAACTCGCATACACCGTCTGAAGAATTTTGAAAGTGTGCTTCAGAACAAAACTGGGAACAGAGGATTTTTTAAAGTCGTGAGCAATCGTATAACTGTCGGTGTCCACCAACAAGGAAAGCGTTGAGCGCTGGTCGGTTTCGATCAATCGTCACTGAGATTCACTGTCTTATCAGTTGAAATCAAATGCAAAAAATGACAATAAAGTGTATTTTATAGTCTACACTGAGTATTCTGTTGTGTGCAAACAGAGCTTGTAGAGGTTTCCTCGTCAGAAGATTTTTTGAATTATATCAAAGTATAAGGATGGAGCAAGACGGAAAAAATAATCAACATTCAGTCATAATCTCACATGATAGCTAATGTCACAAAAATCAAATTGACATTACGAAAGACAGCCATAAACTTGACAAGAGTGTTCAGCACTCCGAACGTCATCCAGAATGCGTGCTTATCTCCAATTACTGGGTTGGTTCGCCCTTTCACTTGGACTTTCGGGTAAGCAATCTCAGGTCATCATGATGAATTTAACTCTTTCATGATCGTTGTTTTCGTTAAAAACGTCGCAGGAATGCGCTGTAGTTATGATGAATGTTATCACAGCTGAAACGCATCAAACTGCACAACATTCACACTGCAAGATCAATCGCTAGCATAACGGTATTGCTCCATCAGGAACATTTTTCATAGACAGTTATCGTTAACCTCAAAAATATCACGGTGATCTGA